>CM034054.1:8020029-8040275 GCA_019804595.1 Bruguiera parviflora
ATCTGGAGTCTGGATATTCCTTTGCTTTCGTTTAATGTTTCCATTATTGCTTTGGACGGTTCCCCCTTTTTTTTTCAAATCTTGGATTTTTGTAATTTTGGGGGGGGGGGGCTCTATCAGAGAGACAAGGTGGGTCTCCATGTTTGCGTCTTCGCTCCTTTTGTTCTCCAGTTTTGTCGTCTTCACTTGTTTTCATAAATTATATGCAAGTCTGATGTCTTGTACTTTTCTTTTCTGTTTTGAAGCAATCTCATTTCCAACTTTGGGGAATGGTGAAGGCGGAGCCATACCGGTGACCGAGGAAGTGAACCACACGTTATCTTCTCTTTATCGCAAGCTGTTTAGACGCTGTAAGGGAGCTGTAGTTTTTCTCCATTTGGTTTTTTTTTTTTTTATAAACATTTTTTTCGCCATTTCAATCTGCGTTTCGATTTTGATGTTTTGAGGTGAGATTGATAATGACCTTGAGAATTATCAATTTGTTCTGGGTGGGGATCCGGGTGTGTGGGTTATTGCTACTTGCGTGTCATTCTTGGTCGTGTTCAGGTTGTGGGGTACCCATTTGTTCGCAAACGAGTCCATTTTTGGAGCAGCTGCATCCGTCGCACTGCTCCTGATGTGCGTACTATGGGGGCGTCAGACGTGCACGTCTGTCGTTTTTTCGTTATGCTCGATGCTAACGTGCACCGTAGGCAATTAGGGCCACCCCTACGCACTTCCCTCAGCACAAGGACTATAGAGAACAGCTTTTTGATGGGATCCTCATATCCCATCAGTTTTCTTGTGACCTTTTCTAGTGACTTTTCGCTGAAAATACATTGGTTGGCTCGGCACTGGCGTGCACTGTTAACGATCTTTGTGACTCCTAGTTGGTCAACTCGGCGTATTTTTTGGTGGTTAAAGATTTTGATGCTTCCGTGGGTACTAGTAAAAAGGAATTGTTTGTTTGAAGGGGGTAGATGGAAAGGCAAAATGACACGCATGCAAAGGGAAAAGTAAAGGCTTTAAATAATGATGCCTCCCCTACCATAGACTTTTGAGTTAATTTTCTCTGGTTACCTTTTCCGTGTAATTCCTGTGATTCAACTCCAAAAAGCGTATCTTGTCTGTAGATGCTTCCTTATTGGTAGTTTGGATGGGCGTTCTCCTGTTTATGACTTTGACCAAAAGCTTAGACTTTCACTGTTTGAAAATGTTTTTCAAGTTTCCTATTGTTTTTTGTTTCTACTTACAGCATTGGCTATAGAGGAGCCGAATAGAATATGGGGGGAAAAGTGTACCAAAGCTGATATTGTGATCAACCAAGGACCCTCTGCTCCACTCCCGAGTGGCATACCTACATATACTGTTGAGATCATGAACGTTTGTGTCACTGGCTGTGACATCTCTGGGATTCACCTCAGATGTGGCTGGTTCAGCTCTGCTCGCCTCATCAACCCCAAGATTTTCAAGCGGGTTCGCTTCAATGACTGCCTTGTTAACGATGGCAAACCCTTGGTGAATGGTGGCACTCTCTCTTTTGAGTATGCCAATACTTTCCTCTACCCACTTTCAGTCTCGGCAGTAATCTGTCGTTGAAAGTATGAGGATGATAATGTAGTAGGGAAACAGGCAAAAATGACATACGGCACCCATAGCACGGCTTACATTAAAATACTTATACCTTGATAGGCTGAGAGCATGTTGTGGCTGGTGCTCCATGTCACTAATGGTTTGGATTTCCTCGAAGGATTGCTTGATAGAGAGGATGGGAAATTGTTGTGCAGCTTCTAACACTGACGTTTTTTAAGGGGTGCTGTTATCACACACGAGTGACTGAGTATATGGTATATCATATTTAGTCTGCAGGAGAGTTGCGAGAATTTGAAACTGTGGTTAGAGGAATGTTTGATTTTAGAAACTGGTATACCAACGACTTTTTTGTTTTTTATTTTTGGAGCTTTGTACATAATATGTTATTAAAGTTAATATTTGGCAGGTAGCTTAGCTTATAAATGCCTTTATAATCTTGGAAAACCACTGAAATATCAACAGTTCACAACTCTGCAATAATTACAAATGAAATGGACAAGAAAGGGTTAAATGTGAACCCAGGTTAGGCGGAGTGCGACGTCCAGTAAAGGCCTTGCAGGCAATTTTTGCGGACCTTCTCTAATGACGGTGAAACCTCTGAAAGGGAGGGGGGGGGGAGGGGGATGTTGGAATGTGACAATGACTTTATGCTTGAATGGAACTGGTCTCTACCAGGGGTCTCATTTTTGAAAGTGGTTGATTCACAGCGTAACATAATTTCATTTATCATTGTAGTTGGTCGCTATCGTTATGTCTTTTATGGATTCAAGACCTTCCTAAAATATTTTGATGTAGTCTAATGTTTGACCGTTAAATATTGATGAAAGTTCAAAATAAGGAAAAATTTCATCGCTAAACTTTTAAAAAAAATTTTAAACCAAAAATGGGATTAGAGTTATCCTTATCTTCTTCTAAGAAAGAATTAAACAAAAAACATAACGAGGATTTAGTTTCCGCCCGAAAGGGCATGCCCTCCTTACCGAGTCAATGACTGCTTGGATTCTACACTTGCTCTATTAGATTAATAATGCAGCCATTGCGCTTGACCTTTACATGCAAGACGTCTGCATCCAATACGTATGAAGATATGCATTAACCATATATACATGTAACGAACAGCTAAGATGGTACGGAACATTTTTCTTGTTCATCGGTGTTGATTGATCAGTCAATCGGCAAACCCCAAGAATCTAGGCATGGGTAAAATCATGTTCCATCTACCCCCCCCTTCACACAGCGGACAAGGATTGAAAAAGGTCCAAATGAAGCTTCTGAGTAATTACGACTGTTGATTTTGCGATTTGGATTGTGGTTTGTGCTTAAATTTATAGATAGGCGTAGCGTCCTAAAATTGTTTCGACTGGGTTGCATGCTACCTAAATTTTCTCATGGACGTGAATGTCAACTGTTTTGATATGTGACAGATATAAATGAAATGACATTAATGGTTTATTATATAGTTGTGATTTTTATTATACATCATAGACGAAACTTTTTATCAATGAGACCTCAAGAAACTCATGTCATATATAATTTTCATTTTTGCATTTACTGCTCCACATAAATCCAGTGAATCGGGTCGCATGAATTTCATTTTCGGGTGATAAATTACGAGTCTCCTCACCACGAACCGGGCTGGGCTGGGGATCGAGAAGCAGACCCAGCCCAACTTAAACTACTTAACCAAACCCGACCCGCACAAAGTGGGCCCAGATATATATATATATATATGTCCGCTGCAAATGGATTGGCTGCTCAACTCTTACCGTCTCTTTATCATCTTCTTCGACCAAACACAGACAGAGAAGAGCAAGCTGCCAGATAAGTAGAGGAAAAAAAAAAAAAAAAGCGCAAAAAATTTTCATTAAAAGAAAGGTAACAAAAAAAATGGCAACTACGATTACAGGAGTAGGAATTGGGATAGGGATTTCATGTTCTGCTAGAAATCTCTCTCAGAGAAGAAGCTGTTCGTCGGGATTGTCTCGTTGCAGCGTCAAAATGGCTGTCTCCGTCGAGGAGGAGGAGAAGCAGAAGAGCTTCACTCTCCAAAAATCCGAGGAAATCTTCAATGCCGCCAAGGTTTGCTATTACCCTTTTGCCCTTTTGACCATCGGTCTTACCATTTCCTCAATAAGGAAGCTCCAATTTTCTGATTCTCAATTTTGGTTTTCTTTGTTGGGATTTGAAAGTGATTTTTTTTTAAAAAATTTTTATAACAAATTTTTTATAGACAAGTGATTGCTAGGTGTTCCTCTTACCGTTGAATTGTTGAAGGGTCCGTGATTTTTAATATTGGGAATTGGTTTTAGAAGCTTGGATTAAATGCGAGCCAAGACCATGGGATTAATAAAAAGAAGGATGTTACTAGCGCGCGAGGCTTCCACACTGTTGAGTTCAGAAACGTTAAATATACACAGTTTTTTACCCGTGTTTAACACAGACTATTTCCGTGACTCGGACGTACTTCTAGGTCACAATGGAATGGCTTTTAAGGCTGTTTGAATTTGGATCACTAGTCACCCATCCGAATCTCTGAATTTCCATTTTGTTTCTGAGAACATGTAGCTGTTGTTGGAGTCAGTCTGGATTGTGAGCAAGCCGAATTGATTTGTATCAATTATCAGCTAGTTTTTTGAAATGTGGTGCTGAGTGTCTAATAGTTTGTCTGGGGGCGGGTGTGCACACCATATGAAATGTGGGATTAGCTCATGCTCTACTCTTTTGGCAGGACTTGATGCCAGGGGGTGTAAATTCACCTGTACGTGCTTTTAAATCTGTTGGTGGACAACCGATTGTTATGGACTCTGTCAAGGGCTCACACATGTGGGATGTGGATGGCAATGAGTACATTGATTATGTTGGTTCTTGGGGCCCGGCAATAATTGGTCATGCAGATGATGAGGTTTTGTTCTTCCCTCCCATCTGATAATGTTGTGCTTCTGTCCCAATTCTGTTCACTCTTCTTTATGTTGGGAATTTCTGCTTCTTCAAGGATAATGTTGCTTACCTCCATTTAATGATTAATGAAATTGGATATTACATATTCATCAATGAGGTTACTACTTCATTAGAGCAGAACTTAAATTTATTGACTAGAATCTTGATTTTAGCAGAGGTGAGGGTTTAAATATTAACGCTAAAGTAGCATAAGTGCTTTGCAAAGAGTCCTGATTCTGAAATATAAATCAATTTTGTCTTGTACTCGTCATGGATGCCTTCTGATTATTGGCAGTGGATTGCGTTACACTACCGGATTCTATTTGCAAAACTTGTTTACTAACATTTACCTACAGGTCCTTGCAGCCTTGGCCGAAACAATGAAGAAAGGGACCAGCTTTGGTGCCCCTTGTTTCCCAGAGAATATTCTGGCTGAGATGGTGATTAAGGCAGTTCCAAGCATTGAAATGGTACGGTTTGTCAACTCAGGCACTGAAGCATGTATGGGTGTGATTCGACTGGCCCGTGCCTTCACTGGACGTGAGAAGATTATCAAGTTTGAGGGTTGTTACCATGGTCATGCTGATCCATTCCTTGTTAAAGCAGGTAGTGGTGTTGCAACCCTAGGGCTTCCAGACTCCCCCGGTGTTCCTAAGGCAACAACATTTTTAACCCTAACTGCCCCATTCAATAACTTAGAAGCCATTCAAAATATTTTTGAAACCAATAAAGGAGAGATTGCTGCAATAATCCTTGAACCCGTTGTAGGAAACTCTGGTTTCATTACTCCAAAGCCAGATTTTCTACATGCCATTCGTAAGATCACAAAAGAAAATAATGCTCTTCTTATCTTCGATGAAGTTATGACTGGATTCCGTCTATCATATGGCGGGGCTCAGGAGTATTTTGGAGTAACTCCAGATTTAACAACACTTGGGAAGATAATTGGCGGTGGTCTGCCAGTTGGTGCATACGGAGGGAGGAGAGAAATTATGGAGATGGTTGCCCCTGCAGGCCCAATGTACCAGGCTGGAACCTTGAGTGGGAATCCATTGGCGATGACTGCAGGGATACACACTCTGAAACGGCTGCAGAAGCCAGGAAGTTATGAATACTTGGATAAGATCACTAGGGAACTAATTCAAGGCATTGTGGATGCCGGCAAGAAGGCTGGACATGATATATGTGGTGGGTATATCGGGGGCATGTTTGGTTTTTTCTTCACGGAAGGCCCTGTTAACAATTTTGCCGATGCTAGCAAAAGTGACACTGCCAAGTTTGCCAGATTTCATAGAAAAATGCTGGAGGAAGGCGTCTATTTTGCACCGTCACAATTTGAGGCAGGGTTTACAAGTTTGGCACATACTGCTGAAGATGTTGAACAGACTGTTGCAGCAGCAGATAAAGTTTTCCGGCAGATTTAGAGTTTAATATCTGCGTCTCTTGTTGTTCACCAATGAATTTTAAAACCCGGTTCTTTCCTCTTTTTGGCACCACGATCATCCTTTTTTGTAGATGTATTAGTAAGCGCTTTTAGTTAGTTCCATTTAAACGAGTCCCTGAAACAATTTGTTGAAAGAGCTTTAATATTTGTAG
This sequence comes from Bruguiera parviflora, assembly GCA_019804595.1. Lineage (NCBI taxonomy): Eukaryota > Viridiplantae > Streptophyta > Magnoliopsida > Malpighiales > Rhizophoraceae > Bruguiera > Bruguiera parviflora. The sequence goes on from CM034054.1 coordinate 8,026,135, forward strand.
CTATTCAATGTATTGTTTGCTCTTGAAGCTTGGTTGTGATGGTAGATGCTAATTCATTCTCTGTATAGACATAGATCCTCGTTGGTTTAAGGGGGTTATACTGTTACAAGAGTTGCCGTGGCTTGAAGTAGGCCGCCCTTTCTCTTTCTGCTGGTCAGGTGGTGTCCGGGAAAGTGCCCATTCCTCAGCCGCCGGAGCTAAAGCCCAATCGACCATTACCTAGGGCCGCAATCGACGGTACATAATGCATCACAGACACAGCAGATGTTTTTCTCGAAACTTTAATCTCAGGTCTCTTCTTTACATATGCATCAACGGGGTCGACACACTGTCTAAAGCAGCTACAAAATATTCGAGGTCTTCCGAAAGAACAAACCGCGGAAGGGGATGAGAAATACGAGCGAGAACAAAGCACATTTGTAAATATGACAGCAATATCCGACACAAGGCAAAAGTGAAAAAACCAAAGAAAAAAAAAAAGACTTTTCTGTACCTAAACTGTCCTGTATCACCACATTTAGCCTTCGTGGTACGGTGTTTGAACCCTTGGATTAGAGCATAACCTCTTGACCATCCCCAGATTGAATTTTCAATCTTTTTTTTCTGTTCACACGACCCACCAAACACATCTATTCTATGTATATATTAGGAAGCTTCTGAGAGCTAGGACTTATTCGGCCTAGTTGCCATTGGTGACCCACGACTGCCCACCCACAACTACGAACTCGCAGTCGTCATTAAAATTAGTAAATATTTCGTGTAAACAATGGTTTCCGACCATCCAGGTTTCAGTTAGTTGTAGCCACCAACCTATGTAGAAGAAAGAAATTGAGAGGGCTGAAGAGTTGGTGGGGGCGAGAACAGACGTGGCCCGATTAGTACAAGAAGTCTACGTTAAGATCTAGAAGTTAACCAGTGTTGGCTCCGGGTAGAGATGGCTGGACAACGACATGACGAATGATCTCACCGGAGCCACTCTGTAGACCCTGAAAATACCACCAGTTGCAACACGTATTTGCGTCTTGGATTGCCGCGCATCCATTTACGGATCTCCGAGAAATTTCAATAGTTTTCGTTTATTGAGTAGACATTGATAGAGTAATTTAAAAAATGAGAAAAACAGAGAGGGGTGCTGATTATCAGCAACAATTTTCGAACCTTCGGGAGGTCCAGTGGAAGTATTTAATGCCTAGAGATAATACTGAAAACACACACACGCTTATCTTGTAGAGCTCGCTGGATTAAAGATATTAGCGCCCAAATTATTCTTTAAAGCGCTATTATTCTGCCACTGTTTCCTAAATACGCAGAAGACTTTTGACGATGGATTGGCAATTATTTTTTTTTTTATAAATGCTACAAATCATTCGAAGTCATTAACCAGCAAACAAGAAGAAAAAAGGTAAAGAAAAATGCAGCAGCTTTTGTCACTTTTTCTTTCTTTTTTTTTTTTTTTAAAAAAAACTTGGTTACACGTGAATAGGGCAACAACCAACACAGATGCCCGAAGAATACAATTTCTGTATCTAGAGCATCGAGGAAAGACTACTAATCAGAGACAATTCACCGAATATCAACATATTTGCCTTCATAGTATGGAACACGAGCACACAATCTTCTTTGGAGACTTATCAATCTTCTTTTCTGTCCAAATTAACCAACATGAGTGGATTAACATAAGAAGCTTTCATCTAACAGCCCCAGTGAACCAACTAGAGTAGAGGCATATGAAGAAGAAAATCAAGCCAGGTTTTTCTAATGTAGTGGCCTAAAAGACTCGTTGGCGAGGTTTCAGAGTCACTAAACTACTGCCACATTAATAGAGAAGCTCTACAGCATCAGAAAAGGTGGGTGTTAATACTAAAAACTCACCAACACTCGGAGATTGATTATGAAGTTGAGTATCAACAAAGCAAGGTTACTCTTAAGGGGATAAATTGATACGTATGCTTCAGGACACTTCCAAGGTAATCTTCTGCTGCGGGCCAAACAATCTCACGGGTGGACAGGAAAAATGAGACCTTTCAGGAAAAGGATGAAAAATAATGTACAATTGCCCATTCTCAATCCAGAGCTGGGGCAATTTCTTCCTACAAAGTTACGGCAGCAATAAAGAAGAAAAAATGAAATCCGGTTCAAATATGTCCTCTTGTTTCCGGAAAGCCACCTCACCATTTCCTACCAAGTACCAGAATGGCCAGCTGAGCTTATATTTGCGCTGAGCTGATCAATTGGTCCAACAGCATCATTGCAGGATAGTTCGTGTCCAATTTATTTACCATAAAGTTGCTCTTAGATGAAAATAGGGAGATAATACAAAAGAAAGGATGATATAAAATGATCCCAAAACTTTAGTCTGATGATTAAGATGGAGGAAAGTACCTGTTTTGGTTTTTGCTAGAGATGGCTGTACAACAACATGCATTATGACAATACCCCCTGCAACTTCACCAAAGGGTGTTCTACACTGACCAACGGTCTTGTTGTTATCCAAAATTTTACCAGAGCATATCAATTTGATTTCATTCACCACCTTTGGAGTAATTGTTTTACCTAAGCAAGGATATTGTAAACCCATTTAGAAAATATACAACCAAGAACTACCAAAAAAATCCACCAGATGAAAGAAGCTTCCACTCTGAAAGTTTTTCACATCTTTCAAAACTTAACACCTGCTCCTGCTTTGTCCAGATAAGAACGAAAGAACTGGCTGAGCAAGGTTTACCCGAGTGATCATAGTTTAAAATGGGAAATCATATGGGATTCTTTCATCGAACAATTTGCTGAATATTGCAAATATTAGGATTTGATTCGGGCCAACTTCCAGAAATTGGGCGAACGTTGTTCCTTCTGTTACACTCCGGCATGTCCCCAGGTTCTAAAAGTAACCAATGTTTGCAAATCTCAGTTTTACATTGGACCACGGAACTAGAATTGGACTCGGAACCACAAAAATTTCACCAAATTAAGCACGTCCGTTTGTATAATTCCTTTTTAGCCCAAAAATTTATCTGGATTAGGTAATACCCAAATTCAAGATTCAGCAAATGATGCAAAAATTCATAATCCACCAAATCTCGCAATTCAGCTAGCTTCAAGAAAAATGAAAAAGGAATAACCTTTGGGCCAATCGGAGACAATTCTCTGTTTAAGCATATCCACCGTCGACGCCGACGAGTACCGGAACGGGCCGATATCGGACCCATCGTAAAGCCTGAATTTTATATCAACCAAGTCCTCCTCCGGCATTTGAGTAGTAGAATTCTCCTCCGTACTCTACCAGCCAATCAACGGCTTCCACGTATATTCGACTCCGGTTTCGAATTTGAGCTCATAAAAAAAATTACAAGCCCTGTGATTTCCGCATAAACTCAAGTAGGTCAACAGATCTAAATGGAAAATAATAGATTAATCAAACAATTTCTTTTTTTCGAGATATATAGATTTAGAATTAAAAGCAATTATAGAGGAAAGATTAAAAACCGGACCCTTTTTTTCGTAGATTGTAATAGTCGTCGCTTCGCTTGATCGAGACGGTGGTGGGCTATTTCGAGCTCTTTTCTTCTGTAGCAGTGTTTGGTGGAGAGCAGGAGCAAGGAGGACAGCGGTCCTTTTGGGCCAGTTGTCCACAAAAGCCGAACCTATGGCCAAAACGACAGGGTCTTCCTTGTCGTTTTCTATTCGCAAAAGCCGAAGCACGCACCGCCCGCTTCGGGAGAACGACAGCGTTTTCGTCTCCTTCCTCAAAATATTTTGCCTCAAACGTTCGCATACGGCGCCGTTTTCGTCGTGCGACTTACAAACTTTCCGTTCGGGTGAACCCTAGAAAAAACCTCGAAAAAAGATGAAGAGAAAGAGGGAAGAAGAAGAAAAGAACGGCGGAATGGAGATTGTGTGGCAAACACCGGCCAATCCGCCGCAGAAGCAAGATTACATATTTCTAAACGGTAATTCTAATGTTTTAATTGTTTCAAAAATGTCTTTGGATTTAGTGATTTTAATCCCGCTTGATGCGGTACAATAATAAACTCGAATTTTGGCGGGAACCATGCAGGGCGGCGCCACGTCAGACCCTACTACTTCGAGTTCATCTGTCACGTCAGTACTCCCTTTTCCTATTTCTTTGATAAGAGTGAGATTTTGATTTCGTGGAAAATGTATATATTTTAGGAAAAAATGAGAAAGAAAGAAAAACCAAAAAAAAAACAAGAAAAACGTGTTGATTTGTTTGCGTGTAGGTTAAGAACCGTTGGGCGGGAAAGACAATCGTTGATTTGTTTGCCGAAGAGTTCAGAGGCCGGCCTTATGATTACTATGTAAAAAGACTTGCAATCCGCCAATCTTTTTTTTTTTTTTTTTGTTTTCCAATTTCTGGATTGTGCTAATGTATGAATTTGCAGATATGCGTGAGTTGAATGGTGAGTCAGTTGATATGAATTTCTGGATGGTTGAATGTGCCAGTTATCTTTTCAGATTTTTATATTTGAGCAGTTTGAGCTTATGAATTGTAAGTGGGTTCAATGTAGGTAAGTGCTGTGAAGTGCGGACGGGTACAAGTTGATGGAAAACTGGTTTCGGTTTCTTACGTAGTCAAACCATCACAAAAGATTAGTCACTTCTTACACAGGTGCAATATGGCTGTCGATTTCCTTATTTTTGATAGGGATTTAATATTTAGGCCAATCTTGGGGCTTCAAATTCAAGATACGTTGTATAAATATTATCCTTTTCTTCTGATTTCTGCTTGAGTAAATGACTAAGTGTTGAACTCCAATTTTTGTAGGTTGCTTTAAATTTCCTGCATGCTTTTTTGTATTTCAAATATAATTTGACATGAATTTTGAATTTTTGAAGTCTCTAATTGATTTTGCAAAGTTTGTAGGCATGAACCACCTGTTATGGATTGGGATGTCTCTGTTCTTCAAGAAGAAGTGGATGTTGTAACTGTTTATAAGCCACCGACTGTTCCCGTAAGTGGGCTGCAGCATGATTTGCTTCTTGTCAAGTCTTAAGTGAAGTATCCTGTTGGCCTTCATTGCCACTCTAAATCTGTCTTTTTTTCTGCCATTCTAAATGGCCTTTTCTATTTTCCTAGAATTGAAGCCAAGATATTCAGCCATGACAAGCAGTGGTCAATTACGCAGTTCTATTTTATTTTTTTCTCTCCAACTTAGACATATACATATTAGAATGCATTGAATAAGCTTCTGTATGGCCTTTGACACATAATGTTTCTAAACTGCTGAACAAGTTCACCAACTTTCAGCCTCCTACTTGCCTTACCAGTTAAGCTATTTCCTCAATGAGGGGAATGTAATCTGTGCTTTACCCACCTTGAGGCCAGTTTGGATGTGTTTCTTTGCTTGAAAATGTGCAGATGGGATTTTAAGTAGTCCTTTTTTTTTTTTTTTCAGCTTTTCGCCATCTTTTTCCTTATATATATATATATCAGCTTTCTTTGTGCTTGATTTGATTTATAGTGCTTAGGTATCTGATACTTGGATATTCCTTTGTAATTTGTGATCAGAATCTCCTGGATTGTTTTCCTTTTGATTAGACTGCCCCCAATTAAATTTGAGATTAATGCTTTGTTGTTGTTGTTTTGATTAGAATGTCTTATAGTCTTCTGGTTCTTTAAAAATCAATTATCCTCCTCCTACTTTTCCATTTAGACTGGATTCTTCCTCTTTTTCTTTTTCTTTTGGTACATGATTCTTCCTCTTTTTGCATGGTGTTAAATACATCAATAATGAGTTAATATATATATATTTGTTTGTAGGTTCATCCTTGTGGTCAATATCGTAAGAACACTGTTGTTGGTATTCTTCAGGCTGAGCATGGTTTGGCACCTATGTTTCGTATCCAAAATGTTATGCTTTAAATGCTATTATTGTAGCCATCCATATTTTTCCAACAGGGACATGAAAATGGCAGTTAAATGTGGCTTCTACTACTTATATGCATCCGATTATGTTTTTGTTTTCTTCTCCACACAAATGTTTCCATTTTGGGTTATCCTTGACTTGATGTGATCATTCCAGCGGTTCATCGCCTAGATCGTCTTGTCTCAGGACTTCTTATTTTGGCCAGAAATGCTTCAAAGGCTGACCTTTTCAGGCAGGAGGTGAGTCAGTTGTCACCTTTGTTGTTTATTAGGTCATGTAGGTTATTCTTGTAGAAGAATATATGGTTCCAATGGTTGCTGCAGATTGAGGCTGGGCTGGTGCAGAAACAGTATGTTGCAAAGGTTATTGGAGAATTCCCAGAGGATGAGGTATACTCTTATTTATGTAAAGCGTAAAGCAGTGATTCATATATCGTTTTTATGGATTTTATGCAAATAGGGTTAACCAAGCTTTTTATTCACATCTGCTTTAAATCCTTATTAACCTATATCAGCAAAGATGATAATAACTGTACAGTACTGAATATCAATCTGTGGATTATTATTTGTGGCTAATTTATACCTTGCACTTGTCTTTCATTGTGGAACCAAAACATGTGACATGATTGGACATTTCACTTTAAGAAATTGAAGAAACCCAAGTTGCGTGGAAAATAAATTATTTTAGTGCTGTTAATTTAATTAAACCCATAATATGTGGGAATTTGTGCCTATTTAAAGGATAGGTTGATATCTTGGCTGTAGCAATGCTATATCTGTAGCATCACAAGTAGGATGATCTTCTCTGTTTGACTCTTGCTTTGCAATTGTCATTCCAGAAAGTTGTGGATGTTAACATAAACTATAATGCTCGTGAAGGAAGAAGCACCGTGGAGGTGAGGATTTTATCATTGTTCTTTAAATCAAGAATAGCTCTTATCCTATTCAGTGTTATTTTTGCATTTTTGAGTAAAGGTTCACGGACAGATATGTTTGATGCTCAGATCTCAATGTTAACTTTGCTACAGTAGTTAGTGGAAATACTGTTTGGATATGGAGATCAAGATAATGCTGGTGGTTTAACATATATCAAATGAAGCTCCCATAAGGAGTACTTTATGTTTTCTGTAGGTTTCATTTCATGTTAAAGAGGATTTTATGGGCATTTCCAGTCCTTTTTGGTTAATTGCAATTACACCTTTTGTTGGAATGCCTTAGGAATTTAGGGCCCATTTCACTTGCAACAATCATGCAAGGCATTTCATTTGTCCTGCATTTGTATTTTGTCCATTAATTTTTTGACAATGTCTTTTCCATTTGAAATAAGAATTAAGTTCTGTATTTCTCTATGCATGATATATGTTGATGATGAGTGGTAAGCCCATGAAGAATGGGAATATTAAGTTTATGTGACAGTATTGTTGTACATAATCCTCACTGACCAGATTACACATGTGGTTCTGTGTTTTCTGTTACCATAATTACCTTTTATCAATGAGGAAGTATGTCATGCATATAATCAATTTCTATTCCTTCTTCCTCTCTGCAGTTTGGTGACTCATGTGGTGGGAAGCCTGCTTGTACTAGGTTTTCTAGGATCAGCACCAACAGAATGCATAGCATTGTTTTGTGTAAACCAATCACTGGCAGGACACATCAAGTGAGTGCATTTATTGATGGCGAAGGCAATATTAGAGTAATCAATGGTATTAAGCATTTTGATGGAAGTCCTATGATTCTTGAAAAAAGAAAAAAAAAATCAACTGTCATGTTTGGCTGCTTTTGCTTTTGGTTCACTTTTCATTCCACAAACAGATACTCATTTTGGGAAAATAGTTGGAAGTCTAAGAAGAGTGCACCGGGCAGGTTGCAAAACTATTGAAGTTGTAAAGGACACACAAGTAACAATGGATTTAACGATAATCCAAGCTCAAAACAAGCAATCTGAGGACCAAAATAACTCAATACCTGGACAGAAACTGACCTATGTACAGTCAGCTAAAGAGCTGGACCCTACTGGGTACTCAGGTCTATTGATGTTAGTGTACCTCTCTATTTAGTTTGCCTCACTTGCATGGATAATCCAGTGAGGACCTGCTGTACTAGTTGTTCAAATTTTGAAGGGTTAATTGATTTTAGACCACCAAGGAATTTCAAACACACAACTGGCAACACAAACATCTGCTATGACAGAGCAAGTGACATGGTCTCATTTCTTTTACATATTTTCCTGTACATTTGATGAGACCTTAAGGACTAATCACGATATGGAATTTGGATTACAAAAGCATTGTTGAACATGGGGGTGGCTCTGCATATGTGTCCTGTTGTGGGCCACAAAGATACTGAACCCACAGAAACTTAGTCTGCCTTCTTCTAGGTGCGATGAATGTGGGGCCTTGACCCCTTAGATCCCTGCCTATGAACAACAAGAATGCATGCAGGCATGCCAAAAGGTTCATATTCTGCACCAGCCAACATTGCTGACTCTGAGCTATAGAGAAGCAGATTGCTCAGAAGCTCCACATGCTTCTTGTACCACTAGGTCAATTCCCTCTACACCTTGCATCTCTATCTTCTGGACAAGAAAGCTGGTTGTGGTCAATTTTTCTGACCTGAGATGTCCCTTGTATTTTCTTCATATTCCCTTTTTTTGGGGGGGTATATTGAAACACATTATACTAGAATAGTGTGAATGAGCACTACCAAAAAGCATTGTTTGAATGATGACATGACCATTTGTACAACTGAATGAGAAGAAGGAATCTTGACATTGTTCATCTTTTTTTACTCTCCCTTCCCCCCCTCTCTCTCTCTCTCTTGTAGATACGTGTACATCTGCAGTATACAGGGCATCCCATTGCTAACGACAGTCTTTACCTCTCTGAATATGTTACTGATCACTCGGCGGAGGGAATGGGTGCAGATAGGGCTGCTTGTAGTTCTAGAAGTTGTGCAAAATATGAAAATGATCATTCCAGTAAATCTGAAGGGAACTGCAAAGAAGATTTCATCATTGATCCTATGTGTACAAACTGTCCAAATTTGGCTCCAAAAGGGTACAAAACCTTCCTTTTGATGAAATATTTGTTGGTATATTCTTTATTGTTTTTTCAGTGTTTCACATATTCTGCTGAGCAAGGCATCTGTGCAATTTCTAGCTGTGCTGTTGGCATCATGGGGGTTGTCAGCTTTTTCCAAATTTTTGAGTCATTTAAAGTATTCACATCATTCATTCCAATTACATGAAAATGGATATCTAATCTAAGGGAAAACACTAGATGATTTAAAATAAACCTAGATGAAAATTTTCAGTGTGCTCATGAAGGAGCTATTTTATAAAGAATATTTGACAACTTGTTGAAAATTTTTGATGCATGCACTTCCTGGTTTACAGCCTTCTCAACAGCAATATTTCTAGCTTTGGGGGAAAGAAATAAGGTGGCTGTTCTTGAATGTAAGTCAAAACTAAAAATCTCAAGCTGTGCGGTTGACAGATTGTGGGAAACATAGGACAACCTTTAGTTGTTCAACATTGACTTAGAAGGCCACTGTTAGGGTAGGAAAATTGCCATATACATGGAGTAAGAAGTACCGCGATTCCATGCCGGCCTTTATTAAATTTTCATCAGTCCATTAATTAATTCATTGTATGTAACCTTCCATGCTTGTTTCAGTGGTTGTTCATTTATTGCTGATTTGATTCTTAGGATATGCAACACGTGGAGTAGGTCTACCTGAGCTTTTGCTGGATTATTTGCTATATTTTTGTTTATTTTACACATTCTAAGTTTTGCTTTCTTTTTTTTGAAGATATGATGGACTCGAAGAAGGTTTATGGCTACATTGTGTCCAATATTCTGGGCCTGGCTGGGTTTATGATTGTCCATATCCAGATTGGGCATCTCTTGCATAGGCAATATTTACCTCCTCTTTCTATTTTGTCAAGTTTCTTTGATAACTTTAATTGAGGGAAATTTATTGCTTTTTCTTTCAAAGTTTGCAAAAATTGCACTCAGACCTTATTCATCTTTCTTTGCCATTTCACATTTAGTGGTTGAGAATGGGTTCACCTGTTATAAGCCTGTGCGGATATGTGCATGACTTGCCTCACAGCCATAGAATTATTTTTACAAAGAAGATGGGGCTACGATCTCATCTGGGCCTGCCAATTGCAAAAAAAAGAAAAAGCAAATAATGGGCTTGTGCAAATATGCAGGAATTTTTATCCTTTGAACACAACAAGAGTATAACAGTGAATCTTTTCACAAGTCAGCACTTCTCTTCTTCTCATGTTACCATTATATCTTCTTAGATCTTGTAGTTGAAATTAAAAGCAAGCTATGCATTCAAAATGTATGGAGGGGAACTTATCTGGCTATCAGTGTCAGTCGTTATTCATGCTGATGGCTTGTGAACTTTCAAGGAATTGCAGTGGCCACTGGAATTTACTTCCACGGAGAATTCGACTTGTTTGGTTAGGAAGAATGAGGGTTGTAGAGCTGTGGAAGTGGTTAAGCTGAAGCTTCAATTTCTAAGAGCTTTTGCTGGAAACTATTATGCATTAGGATTCAATACCTCTTCCTTTTGTTTCCCTGCTTTCAGAGACTGTTTGATCAATAAGAATGGTAGTTGTTATACGGAAAGTTCAGGCTCTGTAAAAGTATATTAGAAGAAAATCTTATGTAGATTGAGTCTACCAATATAATCCTGCGCCTAATCTATGAACTGTTCCTTGCCTTCCCAGAAGATACCATGGCGAAAATTTCAAATCCAAAGTAGAAAAATAAAGTAGATTTGTCATGGCTTATGAGTAGGGACCATGTCTATGATGGTAGGTTGAGTCTAAGAGACTATGTCAGATTTTGGAGATAATGAGATTGCAAATCACGATCATTAGGCTTGCTGACGATTGGAGATCCTTGGGCAGTGTAAAACAGCCCAAAAGATTATTTCACTTGCTTTTGTTTTGTTATCTAGATTTGGTTGATGGAAAGGCACTAAATGTTGTCTGGGTCCGTACTTGCTCATGTTATCAGGCATAAGCATCGCATCATCTTATTGCCTCCCTTCACTATATTGATTAGGCAACTAACATTGATTTTTATTTTTTATTTTAGGTATTTTCTTGTATAAAACATTGATCTCAGTTCATAAGACAAACCGGCAGAGCATGTGTAACAGCCATTTGCAGGGTCAAGGAAGTCATGATTTTACTCTTTGAACACCATGATACGCCGTTTCCTAATGGTAAAAGCATTGCAGCTATGTACATTGAACCTGCTAGGAAAAAGACAACAGCACAAGAGAAAGGCAAGGAGAAGACCAAACTAGCACTTGAATGCCATATGCTAATTATGGGTTTGGCAGAATTTACCTGGCGGCATTGTTCTATAACCCAGCCGTTTTCCTCGCAACGCGGGTCTAAAGGGTATGTAATTATCTTATAATGAGGGCAAGTTGAGCGTCAACAGCCGCGGTTATTCTAGTTCTAATATCAGACATTTATGTGCACAACAAATAAACTATGTAACTAGAGTCTTTTATAAAGGTTAACGTGCATCATTCGATGTTTGATCATAATAAAAATGCAACGCATTCGAAGGTTTATCACTAGGGTAAGAATTTTCGGTATCCATCTGGTAAATTTGGATCCTATTGTCTATGATATCTATCCTCGGGAGGGAAAGGTTATTGTAAAGCGAGCAATAATTGATATTCGCCTGAGGAGCCGACGTAATTTTATGTCCGCATTCGAAAAATTATTCTTGAAAATGATAGTACTGTTTTGAACCTTTTGGAAAAGCCAAATCCCTAGAATAATAATTTAGCAGTTTCTACTTTGGAGGGCAAGCAGACCCCATCTCTTATCTTAGGTCAATTATCTCAATAAATTCAAAACGAACCAAGGGAAAAAGTATATACACTATTGGCATGCGTGTTGCTAGTTGCTATTTGGTGATCCTACTTAGATGTTCGAGAAAAATTTCCTCTTAACTCGTTGTCTTCGAACTTGCTTACAATCCAAATGAGCACAAGTTAGAATTTTATTGCACGGCAAACCCATCCTATTTTGCCTGAGGGGCAACCGTACCCATATATCAATGTTTAGAAGTAAAAAGGTAATGGCCGCGTGCCTGGTGGTGCGTACTAGTGCTGCGGTCTCAATCGAACTAATCAACTAGGAATACAAGGATGTTGAGTGAGTGTTACGCTGCCGTCTAAGACGGGGGCTGGAGGCAACTTGTAGTTGCCAAAGTGCCCTCGAGAGTGGAATGCCATCAGCTTAAGGTCCCAACAGTTTCCACACTATTTAGACAGATGTTATTATGATGCCAATCTAATTATTTCTGGCTTTTGTGAAGCGAGGAGACTGAGATTTTGGACTGTGCGTGAAGTGCGGGTAGAGTTGCCTCCTTTTGTTTGGTTTATAGTTGCAAGAGAGAGTGGTGTCAGATTGGTGCCGAGAACAGTGGAATCTGGGGCTATTTCCTGTTTTCCGTTTTCCTTAAATGAAGAATCAAATTTTTTGATTTCGCCATTTCGCCACATTGTCCGGACAAGACAATCACGAATGAGAAATGTTGGATGGACAATGCAGTTAATGGAGGATCTGAATCGGAGAAAACAGTAAATTATAGATTCAGTTTTCTAGAAATATCGATGTACACACGTGCCTGGTAAGGTGGCGTGCAATATATGTCTTGTAATACCATAAACATGCATGTTGAAGATCTAAGAATTGAACATGTAAAATCTTTACCAAGCCGAGCAGTAGAACGCCAACTTTACTGTCACATGGTGGGCCAAATCGCATAAAAAATCGTTCAAGTTTACCATCCAGTCATCTGACACTACGAGCTGGCATCTATTGTCCAACATTGAGACTCAGGGAATCCAATGAATCTATTAGAAGGACTTGCGCTGTGCAGCAGTGATATACAAGTCATTGTACTCACAAGATGCAATTCAAAAATTGTCGATTTGAGAATGGCAAAGTATCTCAAGTGGGTAATTTTCCCATGTACCAAAAAGAGACTTAAAAAGCAGGACAAATGTTCCCGCACTTTCCTCCCCTCTTTTACCTTCTAAAGTTGTGAAATGCACGTATTCTCGAATTTTAGCATTGCACTTGAGGACAATATCATGGCGTGCATCTGCCAAGGTAAAGAGGGTTAAACAGCTTGCCTTTATAATAGAACGACAAAGACCCTTGCTATGGCTGTAACTGGTAAGTTCAACTACCACCACAATCTAAATAGAAAGCGAGATAAGTAACAAACTTCTGGATTATATGGATTCCAACTCGTCGATTCCTTCTCACATGTGCAGGCCTTGCGTAATATGTAGATGTGTATGTGTCTAATCTCTATGCATGAATGCATGCATGCATAGATACATACACACGCAACAGTTTTATATAGAGAAATTAGTAGTAACATTTAGAAAATAATATAAAAATAACAAAATATATGGAGTAATCATATTTCATTTAATTTTACAAATAAATACTGTAAATCTCATTTATTATAGTCATCATCGTCTATTTTACACTCTTATATATGGATCAACTTGAAATTGGATATGGGGGGTTTCATGCATCCTCCACAATCGTAGTAAACGAGAGATTGAAAAGTAATCGATCTGCCCTTTTGTTCCCTTTAGCTTAACGGCAAGTGGGAGTTAGATGGAGTGGATGGAGTCTCCGAAGGCTGACGAGGAGAGGGTAGTTGCTATCTTCCGATCATGAGCTAGGCACATAAATTGATTTCTTGTAGGAGTGATGACACACCTTTTTGTCAAGATATGGTTGAGGGCATATTAAAAAGAGTTGGTTTTACAATGTTAAAGTAAAAGGAACCATAGGAACGTACATATAGGTTTCCATACGGAAATTTGAGTAGTTTTACTTAATTAATTTTATAAAAAAAAAAAAAACACACTTCTAAATTTCGTTGTACATAAATTTTGATATCTCTATTATAAGACTATAAATGGATGGAATCCACCCTAAAAAGATTTTAAGCTTTTTAAGCTAACATCAAAAAGACTTTGCACACATAGACACAAGAACCGATGTGAACATGATAACGGTGCACTTCTGCCGTGTGAGATGATAACCGAATGCGAGGATTAATAACTTGCGTCTCGAAAAGACAGTTTATGTTCACAAGGAGAAGGTGAACGACATTCTTTTTTTTTTTATTATTTGTTTTTTGTGCCAAATGATGTGACTAAAGTAAATAAGATATGATCA
>CM034054.1:8040285-8096816 GCA_019804595.1 Bruguiera parviflora
CGCCTCCAAGCATGGACGACATTCTTGCAATTTGCTTTTGTAGTCCCGAAGGATAGCCACTTAATGTGGGAGACTGGGAGATAAAAAGAACAAAGACTTGATTGGTGATATATGGAGATAACATAGATGATTGTTGGGACCAAATTATTACACCTCTTCCTGCTAGGCATTTGATTTTAAAGTTACATAATTTCTCTTGTGGATGTCCATGCCCAGCTCCAGATATTTTGACGGCCGAGTTTTTTCGAATCTCTTAAAAATTTGCAATAAATATTATTTATAATAATGAAACCATGAGACTTTACACTAGAGCCCTCTCAAATCCTTAAAGGGTCCTGGTTTTTTGCAGGGAAATATTTCCCCCGTTTTCCAACGTTTAGGACATGCCATTAGATGCTGTCGATTGCTCATGAAAAAGAAAAAAGTTTTCTTTTTTGTTGTGTTTATCAAGCCAAAAAAAAAAAGAAAATTCATTCTTTTTCTTTTTTGATAATTAAACGAAAGAATTCTTTTCCAACAAATTTTAGGGTCATGTTTAAATATCAAAAAAAATTTATTTTTTTTCAGAAAATTTTTTTTCTTACATCCAGGTTATTTTTAACCAAACAAACAAAACCCAAAAATTTAAATTCTCATCTCTGCTAAAAAAAATCACCTATGTCAAAAATGATATATGCTATATATGAGGGATTTAAGGGTGCAATTTATTCTTCGGGCAGTTCATGATTAGCCACTCTGGGCGAATAGCCTTCATGTCTTGAACTTTATTCACTGTTTTTCTCAAGGATAGAAGCCACGTACTACGGGGACCAGAGGCTACCCGCTGAACGCTCTTTGTCCTTTTTCGCCTAGCCTTCTCTTTGCAAGTGAAAAGTAGGGCCTCCCCTTTTTCCATTAAAAAAAAAAAAAGATTTCGGACATTTCCCGTACGTAAATGTCTCTTTCCTTAGCCACGAGCAGCGTCATCGGACGCTTTTGTCTGGAAGCAATCAATGAGATAATCATCGTTCCGAAAGTGTCTCTAATCATGACAGTGTATAGATAAAAAGTGATAGCAAAGCACCAAGGATGATTGCGTAGAACATATTTCCGAAGGCAAAATGATGACTAATATATTTCCGTGATATAATCATTCGGATCATCGCCGAAAAAATTTATAGTTTTTTATTATTGTAGTCTTTATTTAAGATTAAAATTTTATTATTGTAGTTTTTATTTTTATATAACTAATCTAATTAATGTGATTGCTTCGTTTTAATTTCTTATTTTGTTTTATATTAACTCTGAATTTTCTCACCAAAATTTACTCGAATTTTATATACATGGAAACGTCAGAGAGACAACAGACCTCTCTTATCAAATTGAACAATCATTCAATTACACCGTTAATTCTACATTGAGAGACCGAGAGAGATAGAGATAATTAAAAGATAAGAGGCTCCCCGTGATCTTTGACTGGAATTCAAAGGAGAAGTTGAACATTAATAGAAGTGACAATAAGAGATTCATGGCTTTGGAGCCTCACACGCACACATATTAAAAAGAGAGAAAACATACAAGGCAGGACCATATTACACCTCTACGAATTAAAACTACATGTCCCTGCCGAGACATTGAGATATCTTAAACTTTGACGGAAACGTGGACATCCTCATCTTGCCTGGTGGTTTGCTTGGTTGGCTCCTTAGTCACATCATTGTTGTCGTTACAATTAGTCACTTCATTTTTGCCTTTACAATTCGGCTCGGGAACAACCACTGCATTGACATCGGGAAAGATGCCTGCGCCAAGCTTCACGTCTACGATGTGTTCGGGTAGTTGGTGGAGTTTTGGGTCCTCCACAATCTTCTTGGTGCTATTCCTATATATTACATAAAGCACCATTTGAAGAAGGCCAAAGACAAAGCCTAATGTATTTGGAATCTGTAAAAAAAAAAAGGGGGTTTAAAAAAGAAATGTTAGAATAAAGAAACATGGGATGAAATTTAAGTAGAGGGTACGTTGCATGTTTATTGTAATATGTCACTTACAGCAACAAAAGGGTCTTTCTTAAAATAGCCATAGAAGAACCACATGACTGCACTCAAAGTCAGGAACAATGATAGATAAAAAGGCATGAACTCGACGCTCTTGGTTTTAATGACTTTCCTCTGCAAATGACAATAAATTAGTGAGAAGACAAGACAAACTCAGTCTCTCAAAATAATTGTTTTTGAATTATAGAAAGATTTCAAAGTTCAACTAATTGAAAAACGCATTGTTGAATTGATTCCTACCACAATGCAAAGAGGTGCAGCAAAAACAGATAGAGAGAATATCATGTTAATCCATCCAAGAACTTTGACCCGCTTTTCTCCGTGTGTTAGGGAAAGGGTCAGGATACCGATGATGCCAAAGCTGAAAACATTGATGAGGACAAGCATTTTCATGGTCATCATCTGCACGAAATTAATCTCAGTTAGTTTATTTGTACTTTACATGATTGCTAAAGAGCTCTAATATTATGGGGAAGAAATTAGGTTTTGGAAGGATACCCTATCTTTTTTTGTGGCATAGAAAAGGTAGACAGCGATGTAGATAACCTCCATGAAAAGGGTGAAGGAATTGATGGTGATGAGAAGGGTGCAATCCTTCTGGAAAAGCGCATAGAACAACCATAGCATAGCACTCAAGAGTGCAATCACGTAGGGGATAGACTGAAACCCTTCGCTTGCTTTCTTCTTGTAAATTTGATAGAATGTTGGCCTATAATAATATCAGTAGTCCTCTTGTAAGTTAATCAGTGGCACAAAAGCGTACGGATGATATATAAAATGAATGCGAAGCTTTTAGTGGAAAATAACTTACAGTGGAGCAAGACAGACCATGCAAGATATGATGTTGCCTACTCCCAAAGAAAGGAGAAGAAAAACAAAAAAAAAACAAAGTGGTTAGTTTCCTGGGATTAAAAACTGCTGGATGCATGGTAGAGTGCGTGCTTGCAAAAACGATGAAGCATTATCATTTCTAGTATGTCCTTTGTAGACTGAGAAGAAGAAGAAGAAGATAAAGAATAACGGAGGTGTAGAAGAGCAAGAAATTAAAGAGGGACTTGTTTCTACCTAAAAGACCGAAAAGAAACATCCACGAAAAATGCAAGGCCATCTCTGCCTTCTCTCTCTCTCTCTCTCTCTCTCTCTCTCTCTCTCTGTGGAGTCGACGATATCAGTCTCTAGCTATATGGCACGGCCAAGCACTTCGGAGGAGGGGTTTATATAGATGCCGCGGAAGAGGCCAGAAGGCAAGTTGTGTACAAAGTCTCTTTTTTTTTTCCCTTTTTTTTGGGGACCAGTAGTCAGAAGCGGAGGGTTAATGGAATGTAAAGTATGATAGGGCCAATTTGAACAGTTGGTGTTTAAAGTAAAGTGTAGTTTCTTTCCAGTTGGTTCCCGATTATTGGAGTCTTTACGCTTACAAAAGGTTTTTAGGCCTTAATGCTCTCTATCATTCCATATTGGAGTTATTATCTTGAAAGAAACTGCCATTTCTCCGAAGGACAGGTCTGGTTTGCCGGCACCGTTCCTACGTACATCCACCGAATTCCCGGGTTCCCGCCTTCCTTCCTGATTTGTGAACCAAGAAGTGGCTTTAAGGGGTTAAAACTCATTCTCATGCAACCAGAAATTAACTCCAATAGCCAAAAAAAAAAAAAAAAAAAAATTTACGTAAAAAAAAATTCATGAAAGAAAAATTAAAGAATGAAAAAAGAAAATTCGCTAATTCAAAAAAATACAAAAAATAAATAAATAAATAAATTCAGTTGTTTATTTGTCTTAATATGTATAAAAAATTCTATCGGCTCGATCCTTTGCTTCCACCACAAATTCCCAAAGAAATTCCTATTCTGCCGCACCGCAAGTTCTCCAAACCGGACCAAATAGAATTTGGAATTTGAATCACCCAATTCCAGTATCTCAGTTTTGGAGGCGTTCCCCTTGATGTTTCTGAGCAACACATCGGGTGGCTTCTTCCTCCAGAGAATCCAAACGAGAACCCTTCTGATAGTTTAGTTTCGAATTCGACCCATGCAAACATCAAGTTTAACATAACCACAGTTTGCTTTAATCACAAGATACTCCCCAGTGAAGTTATTTCACTCGGGAGCTAATTAACCAAAAAAAAAAAAAAAAAACTTGTTTGAGTAAAAGCACGTTTTTTATTCTTATATCATTAATACATTATTATGATAACGTGGTTGAACTTTAATTTTCCTACATTCCCATTTTGTGGGACATCCCCGGGGATTGTTTATTTCCATTTTCTAAATCCTAACAATTTATAAAATCAGTATCAGTTGCTATTGCAGAGGGCATAAATTTCCATCTGATGACGGTGTTGATAGATGTCGCTATAAGAATATCTTCTTTTTGCGGTATCGATCTTAGACACTGAATTAGTTAAACTTTAAGACATTAATAACGGTGAAGTGAAGTCTAACCCACTCCACTCCATGAGCCCCCAAAACCTATAAAAAAAAAAAAAACCCCCAAATAGAGTGAATTGAATCCAATTGGCTCATTCTCATTGAGGAGGGTCCCAGGGGGTTTTGAAACCTACTTCATTTCTTACAGAATCGAGATATCCCAAAGAAACCTTTCTGACGGGTACTCGCATACGCGATGGTGGTGAGCTATTCAGGGCCGCTCTTTCGGCATACGATGGACAATCAAAGGTGGAGAAGCTTCCCGAGCCATCGTGGTTAAAAGCACAACATGTTTTACCCAAAAGAAAGAAGCCGCAGTATAAACCGTTACGTCGTCGTATCGTTATGCGTATATTTCCCTGCCGCATTTTCCTTGCTCGGGTTGGATGCCGCAAAGTCAGAGCCACGTGCACAGGTAACTATTGAAGGGACGGTCGAGGGTAAATCCGAATCATTGGATGCAGAAATAAAAATAGAGGAATATCAACTACATCTAACGATTCAAATTTTGTCTTGCGCAATCCGTCCGCCAATCGTCGGATACGTTTTTTTTTTTATTTTTATAATTATTTTCGTTCTATACAAGACGGAAAGATAGGATTTAGAGTACGGTAGGCTTAAGTAGCTAACTTTTAACCTTTTCGGACTAGGGCCCAGATATCTAATGTTCATAAGTCCCTACCGCGTAGCTCTTTTATATATTTTATAGATATATAAAATATGCACCTGGACGGCAAAAAGTCAATTATTATTATTTTGCCTCTATTGTGGAGCAGAGAGGAGGTGGCGCAACTATCACCGCTCAAAAAATTGAAAATCTGAACATTTTAGAAAAAGATCCATGCACACGCAAAGAGAGATAAAGTCGGATGATTAAATTGAAATGTGACGGCAGGAAAGATCCAGACCATTTGATTCCAGCAAAGAGAAAAAGGCAAAGTGACCGAGTTTCGACCGTATCGAAAGGGCCAGAGGTTGAGGTTTCACTTTTTTGCTTGTTGAAAAAATCCTGTACCCGAAGCGGCGTTTTCGGTTGTGAAAAGTTAAAAAACGAGCGGAATTCACAGGGATGACTGATGAAAAT
Source organism: Bruguiera parviflora (assembly GCA_019804595.1). Taxonomy (NCBI): domain Eukaryota; kingdom Viridiplantae; phylum Streptophyta; class Magnoliopsida; order Malpighiales; family Rhizophoraceae; genus Bruguiera; species Bruguiera parviflora. The sequence goes on from CM034054.1 coordinate 8,045,832, forward strand.
TGTTAGTTTATATCGCACGTCGCGCTATTCACTGATCCTTAGTATATGCGTATAAAAATGAACGCCTTACGTAACTCAATTCTGAAGCTCAAATTTCAACGATGAATCCACGAATATGCAATTGGAAGCATTTCCTTTGGTTCCTAGGAAGAACGGATTGCCCTTCACCTGCACCTTACACAAATTGCAACTTCAAGACCCTTTTAGTTTTATTTAAAATTGAACGTTTGGAATTCACAGGTATTTTTCAAGCGTTTATTTCCGTAGTGATTGCAAGAATTGTTGGAAATTCTGGACAGTCTTATCATACTTCGGGCCCCACTCTCTCCAATGGTTGGTGACAGTGACTTTGAATATCCGTTGCTCCCGTAATTGGGCCGATCCAATGTCTTATTGCTAGACAAGGTCTGGTTAAACCAGGATGGCCCACCTATTCTTCAGGGACCCAGCGAACCTGCCGAGTTTCCGAGAGCTCTTGCAAATAGTCATATTTGTCAAGTACGACTGCGGGTATAGGATAAGCCCGTTAATTAGCTACTAGATAATTTGCTACGCCTATTTTTCTCCCTCTAATTCAAAAAAGAAAAAAAAAGAAAAAAAAAGAAGGGGTCTATGGCATATTATATTTTATCATACCTTAACTCGTTACAATGTAAATTAAGGGTTAAAGACCTTATTAGCAAATCCATAACAGCTTTTCAGGGTGAATAAATTTTATAAACGATCCATTAGGTCATATTAGAATTTTTTTTTTCTAAATTTAAAATTTCTAGTTCTCGAGTCTTAATTTTCTTTCTTTTTTTTTTTGTACGAGGTGATTTATTTATCAATCATTGAAAAAAAGTAACAGGGAGTTCGCATAAAAAAAAGAAAAAAAAAAAACTACATAGACCTAGTTGCCGCCTGCGCCCCCGCGCAACGAACCTCAGATGGGGTAAATTGATCGGATCTTCTTTTCTATTTTCATGTCATCAATTGATCGAATTGTCTGAGATTGTACAGATGTCATCATCTAATCCAAAGAACTAATTAAAATTCTATCAAAAAATAAGTATCATATACATATATATATATTGTGAACATAATACATATATAATTTTATATTATATAAATTTATTTAATTATTTTTTATTTAAATTAAACTCTATTAATCTTGTATTTATATTTAAAATTAAGTTAATTTGATTCATATACTAAGTGAATCAAATTAAAAATTTTAACTAAAAAAAAAAAAACTCAAAAAGGCAAGTTAATCGACTTATCAACCAAAGGTTCACAACTTTAGCGGAGCCAATTAATGCATAGCCAGAATGATAATACTAGAAAGCGTATGGCCAATTGGCCACGAGGTTTTTTAGCTTTCTTTTAAGGCCATCTTGATGTTTAGAACTTGTTGGATGTTGGTTGTTGGGTAAGCTGCCAGAGTGGAATCAAATAGGGTCTCTTCCGACGTAGAGAGCAAGAGAAAGTGCGCATGTATACATAATAAGTACTGCAAGGTTGATTGCTAGCATATCCCCATTGGTGGATAAGCTACAAATGCATGCTAGAAGTAGTTATGCTTTATTCAATGGCACCAATATCCATCTCGATCGCTGGACTGCACTCAAATTATACAACAATATTAAACGTATACTATATTTATATATGGTCCTATGTGGAATAATAGTCGAAATATTGGTTGCCAAAAACAAATAAGCACGGGCTATGCGCAGATGGATGGATGGGCTAGGCAGAATCGACTTGAAATGGTATGAATCAGGTGTAGAATCGAATGGTACGAGCATTATATTCTATTAAAAATGAAAAAAAAAATCAACGATTAAAAAAAAAACTAAAAAAATAATAACTTACAATCAACTATTTTATACATATTAACTAAAAAAAAATTATAATAATTCTTTTTTATAATAAAAATGATTGTAATTTTTATGAGTAATTTTTTTATATATATTTATCTACTTATTTACTTATATTTAATATTCAAATTTAAATAAAAAAAATATTTTTTTGGTTGTTGACCAGTGTGAATTTTAAAAACTTAAGTCATAAAATGTAAAAAATTGTTGTATTTTAAAATATATTTTAGTTCCAAGAAATAAGAACTCAAAAAAAAAACCTAATATAAAAAAAATAAAGATTATAAGATCGGATCTCAATATTATTAATTTTAAAATTAAATATAAAAAATACTGTTAAAATTTAATTTCAAAGAGATCCTACACCACATGGATCACAAACTTCAAGTATAATCGTAGGATCATAAAGTTCTACCATTTGGATGATGGGTTTAAAAACCATGCTCAAAAAGTGACGGTGCTATGTCCTTTTAGTGCAACTACGTTCATGGTTAAAGAAAGAATATGAAATCGTCCTTCAAATAAAGAAGAGGGTCCTAATGTGATATTCCTAATAAAACAGCTAGGAAGGGAAAAGAAAGTGACATAAAGAGTTCTAACCCTATATATATATATCTCTAAATGTATTTGGCAACTTTTGGGTGAAAGATAACGCACTGTTGACTTTTTGGATAAAAGTGAGACATAATAGCAGCAAGCCCACATAAATAGCTTTTTCTGCATTAAGATTTGGCAAATTGGACCCATCTTTGAGGAGTAGGTGCGGAAGTGATATTCAGTTGTGGTAGAGGCCTGGTAGTCCATCTTGTTTTGTATATATTTTTGGTCAGCTGGAAAGGTGGGGACTCTCAGAAGTTTCAAAAAATGACAGGAAAATGAAGAAATGTACTTGTTATATAGTTTACGATGTAATGACAAAAATAAATAAAAATAAATAAAAATAAATAAATAAATAAATAAATAAATAAATAATATATATATATACCATAACTTTTCTTAGTATATAAGACATAAAATGGATATTCACTCATAAAAACTTCGATGATTGGGATTCTTCCCAGTTGGTGGATATTCCCTCGGTCTTTCGCCTTTGGAGTATTGCACTTTCCAAATTCCAACGTTTTTGGTGTTTTTCTTTCCTTTGTTGTGGGTTCGGGGCCGGCCCTCTGACATTTTTTTTTCGCTTTTCTGCTTCAACGACCAGCCTCGTTAATCCTTGAAATGCACGAAAAAATCGTTTAATTCTGTAACTCGGATTTAGGGTTCCAAAACTCTCTTTGCCAATAATTAGTTACCTTTAATTAATTTTTTTTGGGGGGTACATGATTCTAATTGTTTATTCCATGTTTTGCTTGATGTGTCGCTGAATGATGGGATAATATAAAAAATAGTTTTTTAATGTAATCTTAAAATTTTTATTTTTTTAATTCAATTTTAAATATTTATTAATTTTTTCCACGTGATACAATTGAAAATAAAAAAAATTAAATTTATCAATATATCTCATAATTAATATTATATATATATATATATATTGACAACTAAATTATATTATCAAATATCCTAAATACTTTGTCTCACAAATAAAGATTAATAAATATATAAAAAATATATGTTGACAACATATTTTTACATGTTAGTTTATTAAATATAACATATAATTTTAGTTTTTATCTTCAAAGAGATTACATTAAAAAATATTAATAACTTTTAAAATTGAACTACAAAATTAAAAAAGTTAACATTATATCAAGAAATTAGAAAAATTAAGATTTAATTTTTAATTTATTTATATTATTGCAGTTATATATTCTATTTCTAACTGTTATTTTTTTAAGTATTTAAAAAGTAAATTCTTATTTTTTAAAATAAAAAATGATTTAATAATTAAGAATTTTAACTTAAATACATTTAAAGTTCTAAGTTTAAATCTAAAAATTAATTGAAAATGATTTCTGAAATTAGGACAAATTTTTTTCTTATTGTCTGAATTATACTCCAATAGATAATTTAATTTAATTAAATTAAACAGAGTAGTGGGTTAAGTGTGGTAAGCTGGTGCGTAAGCAGAGAATTTGATAAAGTGGACTAAAAAAACTGGGGATACGATGTGGTAAACTGATCTCCCTCAACCCATATTATATAATAATTAACTAGTGCCATGGGTAAAACGTCTCCCTGACGGTAAACTAGTGGCGATTGTTATTTTAATGAGGCTGTCAGGTGATTAATGATGTGTTGGTGATTTGAACGGGGGGAGTCCTGTCCGACTCCAATGTTAGTAGACAAGGTTTTTATTGCTTGCAAGAAAAGTTAAGCTATAAAGTAGTAAATGATCAGTGTAATTATAATTATCCCGTGTAAAGTGGGCGCCGAGGAAAGCACTCCACTGAGTCACCCCCCCCTGCACCCACCCACCCCACTTTTCTTTTCTTTCTGTAGTTTTTACCCTCTCGAGCTCTACCACCTAACGACCAGATCTCTGTTTTCTTTTTCTTTTGGTGGCTGACGTTTGTATTGTATATGATTGGATTTGACGAGCAAGTTGATCTCCAAGCATAAGTTGTTGCGTAACTTTAAAATCATAGATTACATATTAATTTTTTTTTATGACTCCTAAAAACATTGATGTTAACATTAATATTAAAAAACATATACTTAATAAAATATTACTCAATTTATTGTTTTTTGTTTTGTTTTTAAAAAATTAATTATTTTATATCAGTTAAGTTTTAAATTAATTTTTTATTTCAGTTTAATAGCACATATATATATATATATATATATATGGTCAAACAAATATTTAATAAATTTAAAATTCAAAGTTTAAAATTTTGTATGACTTATATATTTTATTTAAATGTATAACATTATTTTTCTGGTCAATAAGATGATGGCGGTCAATTTGAAGCAATAAATTGATTTAAAATTAAAATTAATATAAAACAAAGTTCTTCCTAAATTTCAATATATTTAAAAAATTTATTTTTTTAATATTAAGAAATATATATTTTTGATATTTTTAGAAAAAAACGATTCAATAAAATTTAAATTTATAAAATAATTGGAAATGATCTTTAAAATCAAAACAAATTTCTCTATAGTCTAAATTATAGTTCAATTAATGATTTGTTAAATCAAACAAGAGTAGTGGGCTAAGTGTGGTAAGCTAGTAGGTAGGTACGTGAAGAGTTAATAAGCTGGATCAAGACCTAGAAATAAGATACGGAAAACTAGTCTCCTGCACCATGCATGATGCCCTCAACCCATATTATGATTAACCAGTGCTATAGCTAAACCTTTCCCTCACGGTCAACTAATGGCGATTGTTATTTTAATGAGTTCGAAGCCAAGATATTTCCTTGTGGCAGTCGGGTGATTAATGATGTGTTGGTGAGTCCTATCCGACTACAATGTTGGAAGGCAAGGTTTTTATTGTTTTCAACCAAAGTTAAGCTATAAAGTGGGTGAACGATCATTATAATTATAATCATCCCGTGTAAGTGGACTTTGAGGAAAGCACACCGCAAAGTCACTGCCTTCAACCTACCGCGCTGTACTTTTCTTTTCTTTTCTTTTTTAAGTGAATTCACCTTTTAGTTTTTACCGTCTCAAGCTCTGCTCCTCTTAACAACCAAATCTCTGGTTTCCTTTTTTCTTTTAGTGGCTGATGTTTGTATTAACTCTTCCATCCCTTATCAACTTAATATAGATCTCGGCAGATCTAATCGTTTGGGATAAAGGGACATCAACAAGGTACCCTGAGAAATTCCAGCGAGCCTCGTCTCTATTGCATACAGCCATCCGAATGATGTGATCTAAACCATGACTTCCACTCTGGTGGATGGATGGGCTAGGCAAGCAGACATGTCTCACAGAGTGACCATGTCATGTCCTTTGAGTGCAACGATGGTTGTTAAAGAGTACGGAATCGTCTTTCAAATATTAAAACAAAAAAAAAAGGTCCTCATGGTATCTTCCTAATAAAATGGCTAAACATGGTAACATAAAGAGCTCTACCTCTTTCTGTTCTTTCTTTCCTTTTTTTTTAAAAAAAAAAAAAAATTTGGGTCAAAGATTTTTACCCCTTTTGATAAAAGTGAGAGATAATACAGATGGTGTTTTGAAGTAAATTAATATGATTGTCAACTCTAGTGTAAATACACTCGCTAAAATAGTTCTTGATTGGAGTTCTGATTTCATTGCATAGTTGTGAGACTTTATTCGTAGCAAGACTTCTCTTTAGTTCCTTTTGTACCATAATATTCCCATCGGTAGCATAAAGTCCACATAAATAGCTTTTTCTACCTTAAGATTTTGGAAATTGGGGCAATTCGTTGACACCACGTGAAAACAAACCTTTCTATTGGTTGGACTGCAATTATTGGATGGGTTTTGTTGACTTTTTTATTTTATTTTTTATTTTATGGATGACTTGACAATGCTCCTCTCGTGAAGCCGAAGGGGTTTTGATGAAATATTAACATACGATGAATGAGAGATTTGAGAAGGTAGACGCTCTAACTATATCATTAGAGTCGTGGAATCGCACATCTTTGTTTCCACTCCGATCCCTCTGTTTATTTTGGTTATGATATTATCATTATTAATAATTAAAGAATTGTTTTATCTATTGAATTAATAATAATATTCGTTGATTAAGTTAATTCAAGAAATAAGAAATTCTCATAATTGGTAATATAAATTAATGTTGGGGTGCATCATTGTAACAAAAGTATTCATCTTCAAAGTAATTTTACCAATTTTTTTCTAATTTAAGAAAATACCCCAAAAGTTAAAGATTTAAATATTTATCTTAGAACTTATAAAAATAACTGGAAAAAGAAGGAATATACCTAATATATAATTTATGGTTTAATGAATAAAAAAATATTTTCCATAATTTTTCTTACTATGCAAGACATAAAATGGATATTCCACTCATTAAAACTTCAATGATTGGGATTCTTGCCATTAGTGCAGCGTCGCAATGGCTCCTTCCCTTAGCTCTTTCGCCTTTGGAGCATTGCACTTTCCAAATTTCAACGTTTTGGTGTTTTTCTTTCTTTTTGTTGAGGGTGCAGGGGGCCTCAGGCACTTTTTCCCTCTTTTCTGCTTCACCTACCAACCTCTTTAATCCTTAAAATGCACGACAAAATCGTTTAATTCTGTAACTCGGATTTAGGGTTCCAAAACTCTCTTTGCCGATAATTATTTTCCTTTAATTAATTTTTTTGGTGTAACATGATTCTAATTATTTATTTCATGTTTTGTACGATCGCTGCCATTTCATTGATTCTCGTGGACGATTAATGTGAATATTCAACAGGAAAACGACCTCATTCCGCTTATGCGCTCTATCTCTAGCCCCACCTTTTTTTTTTTTTTTTTTCTTTTGACCGGCAAGCGTGAGTGGGGGAATTCGTACTCAGCTTCTTATTGCTACACGTGGATCTATGAGTAAGCTTTACCACAATTATACGTATTTAAATGATTAGGTAGACACAATGTATTATGAAAACAGATTGAGATACTAGACACAATGATTAGGGAGACACAATGATTAGGTTGAATTAAAAAAATTATATAAGAAATTAAATTTTTATAATATTAAATATTATTTATAAGATACTAAATATCATTTTTCACGATATAAATCATATGAAGTTATCTTGTGTCAATCAGATAGATCTACGGCGACATAAAGTTGATGCCGTAGACATCCACCTCTCAAAAATCTCAAGTTGGGTACTTGCAGGATCAAAACAGAAACCGCGTTTTAAACTCCTTTTACCGACGTGTTGTGCATGGGGACAGCTAGAGAAATGGTGCGGAAAAGGGGACCCAATGAAATATTATTGGGTTTGCAAATTTTGTGACTTAGTTTTTAAATTTAGCTCGAAATTAATCAATCTGTATCAATTAAGTTTCAAATTAATTTTTTTATTTTAGTTTTATAGCATATGTAATATCACGATCAAACAAATATTTATCAAACATAAAATCTACAATTTTAATACAAAGTCAATAATTTTGTATTACCTACACATATGCAAATATATAACATGATTTCTCTCGTCAATAAGACGATGGGGGTCAATTTGAAATAATAAATCAGTTCAAAATTAAAATCAATACAAAATAATTTTTTTTATTGAATTTCAATATACTTCATAAAGTTTATTTCGTTTAGTATAAAAAAATAATTTTGTTTGTTCTTTTTTTATGTTCTTGAAAAGAAAAAAAAAACGATTCAATAAAATTTAAATACAAGAAGTAATTTAGAACGATCATTGAACTAAATTATAGTCCAATCAATGATTTAATAAATTAAACAGAGCAGCGGGTTAAGTGTGGTAAGTTAGCAGGCACGTGAAGAGTTAATAAGATCGACTAAGACCTAGCAATAAGATAATGGTAAACTAATCTCCCGCATCATGCATGATGCCCTCGACCCATATTATGATTAACCAGTGCTACAGCTAAACCTTTCCCTCGCGATTAACTAACGGCGATCGTTATTTTAATGAGTTCGAAGCCAAGATATTTATTGTGGCAGTCAGGTGATTAATGATGTGCTGGTGATTTGAACGGGTTTAGTAGACGAGGTTTTTTGTTGTTTTCAAGAAAGGTTAAGCTAACGGAGTAGTAAACGATCATTATACTAATGATTAACCGCACCACTAAGTCACTGCCCTCAACCTACCGCACTGTTCTTTTGTTTTTTTTTTTTTAACGAATTCACTTTTTAGTTTTTACCGTCTCAAGCTCTGTCCCTCTAACAACCAAATCACTGTTTTCTTTTTTCTTTTAGTGGCTGACTTTTGTATTATGTACGATTGGATTTGACGAGCAAGTTAATCTAAAAGCGTAAGTTGTTGTGGAACCCTAAGACGTAGGTTACATATCAAACCCTTTTTTATGGCTTCTAGTGATAAAAACTCTGATTTTCCTGTCAAAAAACTTCATATTTTAAATACAATTAAATCTCTCATACACCTTTTTTATTTCACGCCAGAAATTCACGATGATAGTCTCGACTAGTAATCGTTTCTCCCGTGGATTGAGGGAAAGGGTACCATTTAAGCTAGCAGTATGGTAAGCTATACATAATTTTCTTGTTGGCGTGGGATGTGGCCGCAATGCTTCTGTCCCATATCAGCTTAATTTAGATGTCGGCAGATCTAATCGTTTGAGGTGAAGGGACATCAAAAGGGTACCCTAAGAAAATCTAAGGCGAGCCTCGTCTCCATTGCTTACAGCTGTATAAATGACGGTGATTGAAACCATGACGTCTTCTATGGTGTTCTCCTTTTCTTATCTCCTGTTTTGGAGCACCAACTTGCGATAGCCCAAAAGTCGTGAGATTTTAGAACACGTGGCTTATGGCCAAGAAGTTAGGCCTCAATAAAGAACACAAACACCGAATTAATACTTTTTTTTGGGGGGGGGAGGGGGATACGTGCGTCCAGGAAGTAACACTTTGAGACATCAAAAAGCTCGTATGCAGGGTCTGAACTGTGGTCAAAATAATTCAAGTTAATTTTCCCTAGATTTTTTTTTTAACAAATAAGTTTATCATAAAACGAAGCATAACTAGGTTGATCTGCCGGCGTACTTAGTAATTTCTTTGTTTTACGAATACATGTCGTCCATGTCCCCCCCCCCGGAGACACGTTTATCGTTAGTACAAGGCAGGCAAGAATTGAAAGCAAACAACGGCGTCCCTTAATTGAGACTTTTGTTGGGTGCGACGATGAAATCTTTGTTGTTTGGTTTTTCTGGCACGCCGGGGTGGTCCGTTTTACCCACTTCAATGTCATTGCAACTGGGCTGCGAGACCGAGGAAGCCGCAGCAACTACCTGAGAAGTCTTTATTGGGCTGTGCTTCGAAGTACCGTCGATTTGTTGTGGTATGATCTGCTGCTGCTCTGCTTGCTTGCCCCACTTGTAGATCGCATAGAGCACCATTTGGGCCACCCCAAAGAAGACTCCCACAATGTTGGGAACCTTTTATTGCAAGGAACAATGAGACAAAGCAAAGCAACTGCGTCAAGTTTTGCAATACTGTTTAGCTTGCTTATGGATGGCCTGGGCCTATGCCCTATCAGACGTTAATGGGGGGCCATGTAGGATCTGGTTGTTCAAGGTCGAAGGTATTTCAGGGTACTAGGCAACAAATACATATATATATATATATATATATATATATAGAGAGAGAGAGAGAGAGAGAGAGAGGACCGGTGGCAGTTTGGGTAGGCCAGCATCCGTGGACTCTTGCCATTAACAACGTCTATTTTTTCTTGAAAAACTGAATGCTCTTCCCGATCATCGAATAAATACACGGATAGCTAGTTATTACTCTTCTTTAATTTGAAGTTATAAATAGCCAACTCACCATAATGTATAGGTCGCTTAGTACGACGCCATAGAGAGACCACATGACACCACTTAAAGTGAGGAAAAGTGACAAGACAAATGGCATGAACTCCACGTTTCTTGTGCGTATTACCTGCATCTGTAAAAGTGATCAGCAAATGAAGTTCTTAACTGATAAATTAATTCAAGGGCCCAAAATCTTCGTAATCATCTGAACATAATAACGTTAAGGAACATGCTCACTTAATGTAGGAAAATAATAAGTCGTAATAGATGAGTAAGTTATTATGCATTCTCTGTTTACGTGCAAATTAAGGTTCACGGAGTCTGAACTCTCGACCGTCCTTAAGAATTTTGTTTTCGTAGGCAACCGGATTAAACCTTTTAATCAGAAATCAAAATTACCGTAGATTCATTAAGAAATCAAATATTACTCGGCGAACGGTTTAACAAAAGGTTTAGAAAACGAAAAAAGACTTCAGCCACGTCCTTACCATTATGCTTAAAGGTGCAGCAAATACTGCTGCAGTAAATGCTGCACAAATCCATCCAATTATGTGCAGCCTTTTTGATCCTTTGACAAGGAAATATGTGGGAACAAAGACTAAGAAGAAGCCGCCTATGTTCAATAAAAGTACTAGCTTTAGGGTCAGCATCTGCAATTGGACACCAAAACTCCATAATCAAACCTCATATTTGGAAGATATACATATGGTGGAATGCAATTTTTAACAACATAGTACCTTGGCTTTCTTGGGGGCATAAAAAAAAAACACAGAAATGTAGAAGCTTTCCGCCACACAGCCAAAACAATTGAGGGTGAGAAGAAGAAAAGCACTGGAGTTGAGTGCGGCATAGTATACCCAGAGCGTGGCACTGCATAGTGCAACCAAATAGGGAATCGAGTGAAACCCTTCCGTTGATTTCCTTTTATATACCCGGAAAAATGTAAGCCTGTCATAGATAAAAATTTTTGTTCTAGTATTAGACTCTACCATTTTATGAAGTCTTATGAGTTACGTCTTATGACACATCTCTACGGAGAGGAAGCTAAACAGAAATGCTCACATGGGCGAAAGATATGTTATAGTGGAGGTAATGTTGCCTGAACATCAATGGCCACAAATGATTAGTATGTGTAAACCAGTAAAAGAAGAGAACGTATATCGAAGAACATTAATTCTCCTACGGACAAAAAATATGTGTGTGTGTGTGTGTGTGGTGTTATAATCTTCTGTAGCAACAAATGATAATTGATTGCGTGTATACCAAGAATGCCAAACGTTAATATACATGGACGGAGAGGCATATCTGTAGTTCTTTCTCCACTATCTTCAAGTCTCCCGTCAAATGGCAAAAATGAAAGCAGGTTTGAGAAAGGGATACGAAGGTGCAGCTTTATTGATTGTCATGTAAAACTTACTTAATACCGACCTGTTCTTATCTAACCCGAGCGCAACAATTACCAAGCGCCATTGGTGTGACATTGTAAAAGATTAAAATGAGAGATGCAGATGGCCAACAAAAACATATCTGGGCTGCACGAGAAAGATACACCATCGGCGGGTTTTCATTAGTAAATATTTTTTCCACACACGGAAAAGCCGGAAATCCTCTTTCCTCGGTCAATTGAAGATTATAAAATGTTGAACTGTAAAGACTAAATGGTGCAGAAGTCACTTAAGGGGTATCAACTTCATAATTTAGTCCCCATTTTTCGACTAGAGGGCAAATACAAAGGGTGACATTATGCCTAGGGCTAGGATTATATAACTGAAATAGAGATATGGGACTGGAAATTTGTTTATGTAAGTGCAAAAATATTTTGATTGAAAGATAAATTGTACAAAATAACGATCAGACTAATGGTGATATACAACCTTCTTCTTTTTTTGGGGGGGGGGTTAATGTCGTGGCCCGAATCGACCATTACTTTCATAATGGGGTCGTACATGAGACCCACGATTTTGAATTAAACCGTGAAAGAATCCATTAATATTGAATAGACTGTTTACGTATTTAAATTAAGCAGTCCAGATGATGGCTCGCCAATTTATTTGAAATCCTATTGCGTATGAAAAATCACGGAGGCTGTATGCGTAAGCAGTACGGCAGCGAAGACAGTGTCCGGCAATCTTAAGCAAAGAAGCAGGCCGTTTCCTTGATGGTTATAAATGTCCCCGAGGCCCGAGATACTTCGGCCCTTAAATTTCTCAAGTATGCAGAGCCCTTGTGTTGCCCAACTTAGGAGTGGCTTGCTGGTGTCGTTAAGATCGATTTACATATTTGACCCACAAAAACTATCCAATTGTAAGCGAAAGATATTTATTTCCCTTATTGGGTGTGATGGTAATAGCTATGGCGAGTTCCAGATAAAGTATACAATGACCTTGGCCATCTGGGGTGATTGGTTCTATGGTGTAGTGGTTTAGCACTCTGGACTTTGAATCCAGCGACCTGGGTTCGACTCCCGGTAGGACCTATCATATGTATCTGCTTCTCTTACTTTTGACCTGTCAGACCTCATTTTATGCCAAGAGAAAAAAAACTAAAAGAAAAGAGAAAAAGGCTAAACGAGATGATGTGGGCCACATTTGCACCCGATCCAACCCAAATTCTCGCGCTTCCGTTTTTCCCCCTTAGCCATATGGACCACGGCACATCCGGCCAATGTCCACGGTCCAACCGACAATTAAAATTTGTGCTCTTTTGTTTTTGTTTTGTTTTGGGTGTCGTGGGAAGCCATTTTAGCTTTGTTTATCATCTGGCCTGTCGCCCCAGTCTTTCTTTTGACCAAAACAAAAGTTCGTAAACGAGCTTGCTATATGTTCTGGGAAGGAACCATTCCCATAACAGAAAAAATGGTACTTTGAAGACGGGGGACATGGAATACACAGAATATATAGGATTCAAACTCCATTCCGAGCGATGCAATATGACTATGCATTAAGTTTGAAGACGGAGAAATTAATCCGGTGCTTTTATATATATATATATAAATTCCTCGAAAAAAATGCATTGCAATCATAATGACTACGTGGTCATTATTTATATTTTTCTCTAATTTTTTATAAAAAAATTATTATTTAAATATTATTCAATCTAAACTTTCATATTATATTTTTAACCCAAAAGGGGCAAAAACGGGCATATAGAGAGAGAAATGGGAATCGCAACTTCCCAAGTTCTCTACCTACTACAAATAATTGACAACATTTTTCCACAAAAATTGGATTGTTTTTTTTATGGGGGGGGAGAGAACCAAAGAACATTCATCGTGTAAGTATATATTATTAATTTTTTTTAAAAAAATTAATCTTATTTATTATATTATTTTTTTTATTAATTTATAAATTAAAAAATAAAATTTATTATAATTATACAAATTTAATTACAATTAAAATAACATTTTATACATTAATTAATATATATAATTATAATCAAATAAAAAAATTATTAATTTTATAAAAGTTTACTTTAATTATAATTAATTCTCATATAATCCTAATTAATAATTTAAGCTTTTGTTTTTAAAATTTTCAATCCTAATCTTATAAAAAGATATGAAATTTATGAGTTAAAGAGTTACTTTAATTGTATAACTCATTGTTTACTAATTTTTAAACCAAAAAAAAAAATCACATTTATGAGATCCTCAAAAGAAAATAAGAATCAAGAAGACAAGGGAAATATATTACCAATTTTTTTATTTAAAAAAATTGAAATTTACTTCTTTTTTTTTTTTTAATACCCTCAAATTTCTTAGGAAAGAAGGAAAATAAAATTTTTAATAAAAAAAAAACTACTTTCCAATTGCCTATAATTAATTTCAGTTAACTAACAATTTTTTTTTTCTAAATCTAAATTAGTTAGTTATTATTCAAGTATAATACGAAATTACAATAATAGATACATAATATACTTGGGCATTAAACTGATGACCTTTATTAAATTTGTTTACGGGAGCGAAATTATGTAATTGAAAAGAGGGTTAGTTGAGCGGAGCCGACGGTGACCTTTAACAGCCATATCCACGGTGGTGGTTGGCCTGAATCCGTCGACTGTCAGAAACACAAACAAACCAATTATACATCACTCTTTCTCAGCCGGACCCCACCACCTACGCTGGCTGCGCCCCCCTCCCCTTCCCAATTGGCTTTTATTTTGTTTGAATTGGAGAGGAAACAGAGCAAGTCAAAGAGTTGCACACACTTAAAAAAGACAAAGAAGGGTTTTAGTTTTCGACTTCTCTGGGTTATTAAAAAGGAAAAAAACGGAGACGCGACGTGTCTCTGTTCTCTCAACAAGGGGACTGCAGTTTTTGGAATTGTTACGATTGACCTCGCCTCTGTGTCTCCGTTAGGCCGTTCAATTTCGGGTTCAGAGAGAGAGGGAGAGAGAGAGAGATGTACGTGGTCCAACCGCCTCCGCCTCTAGATTCGACTGACGGAGCAGATGCCGCCGCCGCCGACGACGATGGGACAGATCGGCCCAGAATTTACCAAGCCTGGAAAGGAAGCAACGTAAGCAGCTCGCTCTTATTCTATTTCTGTCAGGCTGTTGCGCAACTCGATTTTGAAGAGAAGGGTTGCAATGTTCGGGGATTTTTACTGCATATAGTATTGAGTCATTTTAGCTTTCTTCTGAATTTTAGTTTTGTTTAAAAAATTAAAAATTAAAAATAAAAAATAAAAAAACTGAATTTGGTGGCTAATCGGATAATAATGGCCTCAACTCTTTATTACTGGTTAATTGCAGTCACCGGATTGATAATTAATTGGGTATGGGTCATTCTGTTGAATGAGTGACCTAGTTCTCCATATTATATACTGCCAGTTGCATATTTGTTTTCCCAAGTCATGATGGCTGAAAATTTTGTACTTTCGTGATCCGTTATGATTGATTTTGTGTTCGGGCAGTGTTTACATTAAATGCTTGGCACGATAAATTCTACTTTTCAAGTGTTATATGAGATAAAGTTCCTTGGCACCGATGCCGTTTAATGGTGATTATGAATGTTTTCTTGTGAACTCTCCGGCTCATTTGGTTTATTTGTGCTATAATTCCCATAAACAAGTTAATATTAACAACAGCCCATTTGTATACCGAGATTTAACGTCATAGCTGAAACTTTGAAATGGACTTCTGACTTCACAACCTTCAGTGGGGTGTAGCCAATATTGGTTGGGTGGAAAGACCTGCACAATGCATTTATGTAGTCTGCACATAGGTACCACATGGGAAACTTTGCAAGCAAAAGTTTGCCGGAATAAGGAAAAATCAAATTGTGAGGTACTGCCTAATGTTTTAACTTTTGTGATCAGTAATTCAAAGGTGTATTCTATCGCACAGAAACTGCAGGTGTCTTTTTAAGAAAAGTTTTTCAGAGCTTCCATTATCTTTCTTTTGTAACCATGCTGATAATTCCCTTATGTCATTTGTTTGCAGATATTCTTACTCCAGGGGAGGCTTATATTTGGACCAGATGCAAGATCTATTTTTTTAACGGTCATTCTTATTGTTGCCCCTGCAATTGTTTTCTGTATCTTTGTTGCAAGAAAGCTCATGGACGATTTTCCACATCACCTGGGGATATCAATACTAGTCATTTTTGTTGTCCTGACATTTTTAGTAAGTTGTTTTCCTCGTAGATTGTTTTACATCCATGAATGCCATTGTTTCACTCTTTTGCTTTCAGTAAAGAAAATGTAAAAAGGCACATCTACTCTGCTGCTGAAGTTTTACTTTTAATGATTGTTACTCCTTTTTGTAGCATATGTCTTTGCCTATAGATGTGGAAGAAGCCAAATTAGCGGTGCGCTTGTTATTTAAACATTTCTAGGCTTCACAATAGCCAGGATATTTTCTTCTGTTCTTATGGATTCTTCCTTTTACTCTTTTTGTACCTATACCTTTTTATTAACAAGCAAGTATATTAGTTGATGGTTTTTAAAGCTCTTGTACGCCATTATCTTATGCAAAATCTTTGAAATGATACTGGTATATTCAACAATTATACAACTGTCCTCTATTGGTTAATTCAACATCTGTAGATGAAGAAAGAGCCAACAATTGTTCTTGTTTTTCAGACACTTCTGTTTACAATGCTTCTCAATGGCTAGTGTGTTTGATTCTGTTGGCATGGGATCTTCCTTTTGCCTTTTTTGTAACTTGTACTAACAAGCAAGCTGATTAGTTGATAGTGTCTAAAGCTCTTGTACATTGGCATCTTATTGCAAAAGCTCTAATATGGTACTGTAGATAGGGCTGTCTACAGATTCACAGTGTTATTGGGTTAAATTGGCAGCTACTGAGGATATGGCTATCCATAGAGTTTGTTAATGAATGTTGCATATCTGCTCCCCATTTCCTTATACTTTGGCTTTGAATGACATGGATTTTGCAAGTGTCAAATGTTTCTCAATGATATGGTAGCAAACTAGTAATATACTCCTGGCAAGCTCAAGTGGGGCTGCCTGATTATGCAGTGACATTTTGTTTTATTATCCTACCATGCTGTGAAGATCCAATACAGGAAACAACCATTTGGGTCATATTTCATGTAACCTGTCTTGCATGTTTCTGCTGGCCTCAGGCTCTCTACCTCTTTAGTTATTATTATTATTTTTTCTTTCTGGCCTGGGCATTTTGCCCCCTTTTTTTAAGTTCTTTGGAGGAAGAGGGTAGATATGAGAAGGAGGGAATTATATTTAATTTGTATCATTTTTGCAGTTTTCCTTTGTTAACAACTCCTGCACTGAGGAACTAATGGATGTATTTGCTTTTCCAGGATTTGATCCTTCTTCTACTAACCTCAGGAAGAGATCCTGGTATAGTACCTCGGAATAGTCAGCCCCTGGAGCCACAAGGTTATGAAGCGCACAATGTAATTCCGGGCCAAACCCCACCTTTCCATTTGCCACGTACAAGGGATGTTATGGTCAATGGAGTAATCGTAAAGACCAAGTATTGTGATACATGCATGCTTTATAGGCCTCCACGCTGTTCTCACTGTTCAATATGCAACAACTGTGTGGAAAGGTTTGACCACCATTGTCCTTGGGTTGGTCAGTGCATAGGACTGGTAATAATCATTCTTCTCAAGGAAACTAATCATTCTTTGCCATCAAAGTTAAACTCACCACATCTTAAGTTTCACTAGATTAGACATTTGATATGAAATGCCCATGTAAAAAGAAGGAAAGAGACAATAATTGGTAATGAACTATGTACACAGCATTATTTCTGAATGGTGGAAAGACACCAAGCAATTATTTGCTGACCGATAATGGATGATATGAATGTTGGCACTAGGAAACTTATTGGAAGAGCAATCCTGGTCACAGAGATAGATTATCCATGTTCACTATGTCAACCAAAAATGAAGGGAACTAACCCTTCTTTTACATAGATTGTCAAAATGATGAAATCTATGTGCATGAGTCAGTATGATGGAAGCAAGTGCCTGAAGATACCTATTATAAAGCTTATCAAATTGATGAAAAACCCTTTCTATACTTGCCAAGATATTGAAAATTGGTGTCCAATATAATGGTATACTGCTAATTTATGTTCATTAATTTATTGTATCATTTATGTATCTGTTTTTGCAAATGCCAGTGAAAATTGTGCTAGAAGATTGCTTACAGTCAAAAAGATGATGTTGAGTTCATTGTCCATCTAGTATCAATTCAGCTAAGTTGCAGGCCATTCAGTATTTAGTTCTACATGTGGTGGCACCTAACAGAATCCCTTTTTTTTTTTTTTTTTTTTGAGTGCAGCGGAATTATCGGTTCTTCTTCGCATTTGTCTTCTCTACAACTGTCCTTTGCTTATTTGTACATGCATTTTGCTGGGTCTACATCAAGAGGATCATGAATGGGGAGAGGATCTCAATTTGGAAGGCAATGACCAAGACTCCTGCCTCTATTGCACTACTGGCTTACACGTTCATTTCAGTTTGGTTTGTTGGTGGCCTTAGTGTGTTCCATTTGTATCTCATGAGTAAAAACCAGGTAAAAAGAATCATGGGAGGTTGGTGTCTATAATCTCTTGCTCTTTCAGTCTAGCTCATCGATTGCCATGTGCTGCATCTGTATTAATATTTACCCTTAAGAGAATAATGTGCTCTCCATTGATGTGGCAGGTAAATTCAATCAGTTTCATGCGTGCTTATGGTTTCCAGTTTCCTTTTTTGTGTTTCTGCAGTCTACCTACGAAAACTTTAAATACCATTATGACGGACTGCCAAACCCATTTGACAGAGGATTCATTAAGAACATCAGGGATACTCTCCTCTCAAGCATTCCTCCATCAAAGAACAATTTTAGGGCAAAAGTTCCCAAGGAGCCTCAAATTCCAAGCAGAACAGCAGGCAGCAGTTTTATCAATTCAAAAATGGAAAAATCATTGAGGGAATTAGGGATGGGGATGAAACCAACATGGGATGAGTCTACAGAAGATGTCAGCAATGGCATAAGATCTGTCCAAAATGATGACTATCTGGATGAGAATGGTGGATTCACTGATGTTTCCCCTGACTTGAGCAGGGTCCTTCCCCCTCAGGGTATGGAAGGGCGTAGTGTCTTACATTCTAGGCGTTCGAGTTTAGGAAGGACAAGTGGAAGCTGGGAAATGCCACCCGAGGTTCATGCTTTAGAAGATGGAGTTGGGGAATCAAAGCAGTTAGCTGGTGGCAGTGGTGTTGACTTGGAATCAGTAAGGCAACGGTCAGAGGCAAACACAAAGATGCGAAATGAAAATTAAGAAATTTCCAGAGCCATATGGAAAACAAAAGCCAAAAGTGAAATGTTTGGATTATGAAGGTTGAAATTACGGAGTTCCACTGACACTCAATAACTTGCAGTATCATATTCCATGCATTTGTGTATATTATCTTGCCTTGGTACCTTCATTTGGGGTGTTGTAGTTCTTCCAAGACAGTTTGCGCTATTGATGTATTCCTTTTCTTGGCGTGTTGTGTGCATTGTGAGGGAGAATATTATTAAAAACTTCCAAAATGTAGAGGTAAGGCGGCAGGCTGGCTGGCAAGTAGTTGTGACGGCCAGGCCTCCGGTCGTGATGGCCGATGGCTAATACGTTGGATATCTTTTGATTGCTTTTTGCTCCTTTTTTTTTTTTGTTCTTTTTTTTTTCTCAATTTGCTTTTTGTCTATCAGTGAATAAATCATAAAACATACATAGCCGACTGCAAACGACGGACCAAGATGATTTTCTTAAACCCCTCCTAGATTAGTCACATCAAGAACGAAAAGATGGCTTATTGGCGTGTTACTGCATGTATAATCCAGCCACTTGAGTGATGTGCTACAATGTCTTTACAGAAATGGTTCTTCAAAGGCCATAAAAACAAAGATATCCACGGCAGAAAATGGAGTATAAAATGTTATCAACCGGGCAAGAGATTTTGGCACCTATTCCATCAAAGCAAAGGCAAAAAGGCTAGGACAAAAGGAGGAAGAGAAAAACATCGTTAGGCAAAATGTTGTAGGGAACAGTGATTCAATTCTAGCTACAATTAGCAGCTAAGAAACCTGGCAGTGACAAGCAAGGATGCCAGCCCCCTGGAGCTCTCCGTACCTGCATGGCAGGATTAGCATTTGGCACTAGGATTATGGAAGGAAAAGGTTAAAACGAACAGAAGATGACCAGGCCAAGACCAGCTTTGGAATCTAAGTCTGAATTTGAAATATGGTAATTGACAGAACCAGCAATTCAGAATGACTTTTACAAAGTAAAGAGAAAAGAGTATATATCTCACAAGGACTTATCAATTTGAGCAGTCATTCAGAAGTTTTTTGGCATAACAAGCAGCTCAACAACTCAACAAGATATTCACTTCACCTCCTAATTTCTAAGGGGAGCAATGACCCTTGCTCATTGTAATACTTCCTCATAGTGGTGACAATTCACAATATGCCACCAGTTGCAATTATGGGTTCAAGAAGATTAAAAGATATAAAGGCACAAAAAACCACTTGAAATCATCATTTGTGCAGCCTCACATAAAGCTGATGGTCAACTTTATGAAACTTGAAGTACATGAATCGAACTAATGTCAAAACTTCCAAAACAGTTATTAAATGATACAATGCACTGGTGATAGATGGCAACAAGCAGTAACACCATCAATGTAGCCAATTTTCTTTCAAGTTTAATGCATGGACTGAAAGCGTTTCATGATGATAAGACTCATGTCCATATACCGTTGCGCACAGTTGGCAAGGCAAGCTGATTCACTGGAGCTGAACTTGCTCCCAGGCGTGCTAGTAATGCATTTATCCCAGCATGCACTTGTAAGCTTTGCCACCATCTCATTGAGCATGGCCTTTTCCTTTTCTTGCTGCAAACCCAAGGAAATCATTCAGAAGTGAAATCATGAAATCTTGAAACCAAACGAAAAGCTTTAGTGTGCCAAAGAAACCAACAACCACAAAATTCATCGCATAATTTAAACACAATCAATGCACTCCTCCCCGGTACTATTTGTTCTTGATAATTCTACCCATTTCGTCATGCAGCAATCAACGGCAAAAGCATTCACTGCCCACGCAGTTAATCCTATGATAGCAAATATTGAACGAGCTCTCTTGCTGTAGGAAATTGCCGCCGCCCTCTCTTCCGGTCCCCGCAGTTTAACGGTGGAGCAGGCACAGATGAAACAAATGACAAAGACCAAACTTATCAAAAAAAAAAAAACAAACAGAGAAGCAAAAAAATCCCTAAGTCCAAATGGGATGTACTTGTTATCCAAGAACATCCGCCGCAAAGCAGTATCCATCGAATTCAAAATTCAACATAAAATTACAGAGAAGCCGAGCAAACCAAACCACAAACAAACAGAAGATTATTAAAATAAAAATAAAAAAACTGCACTCACCTCGAGGAATCGCTGCATTTCAGCGGAATTAAGGGCCGAAGGATCCATTGCCTTCGTGGGGTTTGCTCGTTTTCTCGCAAAAACCCTCCTTCTCACCCACACCAGCTTCACCGACAAACCCTAGACAAAAGCTTGACGGCCGCGAACGATCCATGGACCCAGTGAGCCCATTATCCTTAGCGGGCTCTCATTCTGTTGGGCCTGAAGACCCAATAGGCCTAAAAAGCCGGCCCACCCCTCGCGACATTGTGATGCTTATCTACTGATTTATAATTAGCAGCAAAATGTGGTTTTAATTTTTATTACTTGCTGATAGAAATAGATTTGGGCGTTCCTAATACTCATTCTTCTTTTATCCAAAAAAAAAAAAAAAAAAACAATCTTTTCTTGGGGATATTTGTAAGTTTCACTGTCCCTTGTATTTAATAGTTTTTATCCGAAGTTAATTTTATGTTATGAAATAAACCAATGCGTGAAAGAAGTTAAAGCGGAGGGGAAGGCGGCAGCTTTACTAGAAAAAGATGCGCCAAATATGAATTAGCTTCTTATAGATCACAACTGTTATAAACAGTCTTTCTCATGCACTACTTAGCCAAAAAGTTATATATATATATAGCTTATGCATTAAGCATTACCTTTACTGACTTTGAGGATGAGCGACTCCCCCAAAAGAGAAAACGAATAATTTATTGATCAAATTAGCAACTTAGTTAATAATTTAATATTTTTATATTAATTTAAATTTACTTTAATAAAAAAAAAATTTTGTCCATCCCTAATAATAGAGATCATTGTCGAGTTATACCATATTATATTACAAACTTATTGACATTGAAATTAGACCTAAGAGAAATTTTTTTGGGTCATAATACTCATGTGGTGAATTTTTCTTTTTGTAAAAATTAAATGTGAATAACAACTAATAATTTAATTACAGTTTACAAGTACAATAATTAACATACTTACAAAGAATTTTTTTCAAAAAAAAAAAATGGAAGACTGATTATTTGACAAAATTATTTTTTGAGCAATTTAATTGACAAATACTTCAGCGTGTCAAAATTGAAAGGTTTTGCGTTTTTTCCCCGTATGTATAAAATCCACATTCTTGTAAGAATTTGGGAAAATAAAAGTTTTAACTACCAACATTAGTCTATTTAGGAATTTTAGCACCCCACTAGGTTTTTTTTTTTTTCCCGTCCTTTTTCTGGCGACTGGTATTCAGGTTCTTTTTATGTTCCCTTTTCTGAATTCTCCAAACACAAGAACTCTATTTACAAAGGAAAAACACTTCTTGGATTTTCAAAGAAAAGAAAATTTAAAAAAAAAAATCCTACATAATGGGGTTATTTAGTGTTAGCAGTCTAAATCAAACTCTCCTGTTCTTTTATACATAGTCTTAAGCAAACTACCGATGCAGACGAAACAATAGACTAATGAAGAAAGTCGACTAATAAAGAGCAAGGGATACGTATGCTAGTCATTATAAAAACAATATAAATGCAAGGATTCCATGCTCAAAGATCGGCAAAAGAGGCGACTTTTGTTGCCTTCGCCCCATGCAACAAGCAGCAACTATGCAAGCCGATTGGCCAACCTTTTTTGAAGGGGCCTTCTGGGATCTAAAAGGAAAGAGAAAAAAAAAAGGCAACAGCTTCGCAATGAAGAAAAGTACCGACGCACGTCCCACTCAACCATTTGGACTTTTTAGCCCTCTCAAAAGGGGTCTTGTTTTTTCTCGAAAGTTTGGCTTCTCGATGGTTTTTCCTTCCAAAAGTCTTCTAGAGTCATTAAACAGAAAAATTGTCGGGGAAAAAAATAATAAAATCACGGTCTTGCAAAGACTCTACAGACCAGCATACACACAGAAAAATAAGAGCGCCAACAACAATTTAGCGATTATGAAGCTTTGATCTGCCTACACTTTTACTCAGACATCACACTTCTACTCGTGCGTCTGATCTGCCTACACACGCTATGACCGTTCGCTGCTGCAACGACCTAAAGGCCTGGGGTCCATGGAATTTCCAAGCCCATGCAATCGGAAAGTTGTATGGTCCCGTTTAAAGTAGGGCCTTTTATAACTTATGGAGATTTAACGTACTTGGTAAGTCTTTAAAATACTCTAATTCCCCCGAATTCCCTTTTTTTTTTTTTTTCTCAAAGTAATCCGCTTAAAAATGTTTTAATAATTAAAAATTTAATTTTATATTTTTAAAATATTAAATTTAATCATAAAAAATATAAAATTTACAAAATATATATATATAATAGAGTCTCCTAATAAAAAAAAAATACATTCAAGTACAATAAATATCTTAATAATTTTTTTTTTTAAAAAAAAAAGCGAGATTGTAATGCACATGCCTATTTATTTATTTTTTAGTCAGTTGCATATTTATTTTAATAATTTAATAATTCCCACGTACGAGAGAGAGAATTAAAATGCTTAAAACCCAGATATGTAACCTTGATGAAAAAATACGTATATTTGTTCGTCGCTTCTTCTGACGGCTAATTTGCTTTCCCTGCTTTTCTCTTGTTGCGGAGATTTCAAAGGTGTCTCTTGCGCCGGTTTCACTGTGACAGACAGATCGCGCCGGTTAAGGACAACACTAAAATTAATTCATTAAAATTTAAAGATCATGCGTTCGAATTGTGAAAATGGATTATTCTTAACGCAATTTAACCTTATTAACTGGTATCATACTTCAGAATGAGCTTCGTCTCAGTTTAGTGTATGAACACGAGCATGCTTTTAGGTGGAATGTCTCAAATGCAAATGCAAATGCAACGTGGGCATGATCTATATTTGTCAACTTCCACACTTCGTCAATAGAAAGGCTAACCAAACTCTCAACAAGTACATCATTTTTTGTTTGCGAGAGTGAGGTTATGAAAATGGATCAACGCACGTCTTCCGCTTTTGTATTTTGTTGAACCTCGGGAGAATTAATCATGACATGTAAACGATTTTGGCATCTCGTTTGCACGTCTTATACGACGCAAGATGCTTTGTGCCTTCAAATATACCGGTCTCTAATTATATGTAACCTATTACTGTACATTTGTGTTCCTTTGTACGAAGTGGAAGTATTGAGCACATACATAGGTAGGTATAAATCTCGTAGAGGAGGAGCTGTCGCAATCTCTTTAAGTCCAAAATACTAAAATCAAAACGCGGCCGAATGGGAAAAAAGGGCAGGGTTTTAACCAAGGGGGGGGGTTTCTTTAGTCTTGTCACCTTGCTTAGCTGTTTTTAAATGTCATTCTTTGTTGTTCCGTTTAAGTTCTTACTTCTCTACATGCCCCAGCATCTACGCTACTATAAAGACCCACTCTCTTCTCCTTCTATAACGCACCCAAGCGGCATCTCTATCTCCCCCACCCCCCTCTCTCTCTCTCTCTCTCTCTCTCTCTCTCTCTCACTCACACACACACACACACAACTCACCTCACTCGGTTTGCCAAAGGCCATGGAAAAGTTCAACTTTGTTAGGGATGGAATGATCAGATTGCCTCCAGGCTTTCGTTTCCAGCCTACAGATGAAGAGCTGGTCTTCCGGTACCTTAGACGGAAGGTTCTTTCATGGCCTTTACCAGCAAGCATCATTCCTGAGATCAATGTTTGCAAATATGACCCCTGGGATTTGCCCGGTAATTATTATGACAATCATTCGTTCAGTCCTTTGCTTTTTCCCGTGGCATTTGATGTATAAGTAATGTTTTCAAGTAACTAATTAAGCATTGGGAAAATGGGTTTGTATGAGTGCAAATCAATGATTTCTTATGATTATTTATTTTTTTATTTTTTTATTAATGCGTCTTAGGTAACTTGGAGCAAGAGAAATACTTTTTCAGTTGCAGAGAGGCAAAGTACAGAAACGGGAACAGGATCAACAGAGCCACTGCTTCAGGTTACTGGAAGGCAACCGGCATCGACAAGAAAATTTTTTCTTCAAGCAGCATGACTAACGACGTTGAGGGTTTGAAAAAGACACTGGTTTTCCATAGAGGGAGGCCTCGAAATGGGTCCAGAACTGATTGGGTCATGCACGAATATCGCCTTGTTTCTGTAGAACCAATTGCTGCCAATTTCCCAGGGGCAAAGACCTCAGCCCAGGCACGTTGCTGCGTTTTGGCTTTCCACCTATACAATAATACGTTTATAAAGAACTAAGTTTTGATGAATCTACTATCTGACTCTAAGTTTGATGATGTCCTGCAGAATCCTTTTAGTCAGCTGGGGGACTGGGTTCTATGTCGCATATTTTCCAAGGAAAGAAGTGCAGCAAAATCTGGTTATGACAATTTTCAAAACTTTCCAGACAACAAAATCAATGTAATGGTGAGGCAGCCTACAGTTTTGAATTTCTTGGCAACGGAGAAGGTTCCTGTTTCAGCTTCTTCATCGTCTTCGAGCTCAAGCATCATTTCTGATATTGAAGTCTCGTCAAGCGGAGAAGATCATGAAGAAAGCTGTAGCCGCAGTTGATTTTTCTTCTGGACTTGTTAATGCTAGAGAGCCAAAGCAAGCCTTGTTCTCTCGTATATATGATCATGTAATATCTGCAATGTGGCTTAAAGGAAAATAAACGTGATTAAAAAATTAAGACAACTAAGAAAAATTAATTTTATTTTGGCTGGATAATATGAGAACTGGTGTGTCCATTGAATATGTTATATGCTTATAATACGGTGTCAATAGTATGCTTCGACAAGGTTCTTAATTAGCTTCTATTCAATTTTCAATATCCCTTTTTGCTGTTTTTTTTTAATTATTGTTAAGTTTTTTTTTTTTTCGGAAAAAGAAATGAGTATATATTTTTTTTATTTTTTTTTTCAAAGAAATTCCTTTTTCGCAACTTTGGTGTTCATAGCAACAGGCACCGAATCTGCCTCCGTGGATCACTTAAACGGCTTATTTTGATACCTTTGAAAAGTGGTAACTCCTTTAAAAACCAATGCCCATGGCTCATGGGGTGACCTTTAGTATGGTATATATCCTTGCTTTTCTTTGTAAAAGTAGATACTCGTGGCGTGGCTAAGAGATTAATCAAGAATAACATTGTGATCTGTGAAGCAGAGTCAACTCGGGAGTCGGCTCGATTCCCAGAAAAAAACAAAAAAACAAAAAAAAAGCCATCCTAGATCCGGAGCATTTTTCTCCGGATTGCATATTTACAAAGTCTTAGCATATCATTTGCACTGCAATTCTATTCCACGCATCATTTCAGGCTCCTTTTACGCAAAAATGCAGGACCAGGCCTTTTTTCTTTTCACTCTTCTAAATCGAATGGCAATGAAATTCTTGGAATTTTTTTTTTCCATTTTTCAATGCTGAAAAAACCATTTTTCATTGTTATAAATAAACTATTGTTGTTGCAATGGATGCAGTTTTTTATTTTTTATTTTTTTTTTATTTATTGGTAGCGTGAGGTAGCGCGCTTGCTTCATGTATCTATATGAGAAAAACAATATATTTTTAATTTTTATTAAATTATTATTTTTTATCTCTTGATGCATACCTTACATCAAAGAGAAAATCTGATTTCCATCTTGGCATGATGGATGGTGGTAATCACCATGAGATTTTAACTAGTAAAAAGGGTTTTTCTTTTTCTTTTTTTTTTCATTTTTATTCAACATGTAAAGGGAGGAACAAAGATTCAAAATTAAAAATTGAATTTCTATTTTCGCAACTAAACATATCCAAAAGATGATTCATGGGCCTTGAGAGTCCCAATTACAAAGGCCCCGTGTGCACGAGTCTATGTCCACAAATTTCTCATGATCCACACGCAGGCCCACGGCAGCTAATATCCATTTACTATCTCTGGTGTTTTATGCATGAGCCGAAACTCTCAAAAGGAGAAAAGATGAAGCTGCAGTCCAGTCCGGCCATGCGTCGACTCTAGAAAGACCAACTCAGTCCTGCACAGTACAGCTACAAATTGCAGATAGTCAAAGTAATATTACCATATTTACTTTTTCTGGGAGGTGGGGGGAGACTCCAACAAACAAAAAATAGGACACATGCAATTCTGGGCATCCCACGATCTCTATTTCTGTCAAAGTTTTTGGAGGGGTTTCTGGATTTTCTGAACTTAGTGCGCCATATCTGTTATCTATCTGGTCACAGTGATAACTGGTTAGAGTCTCTCTCGGGGGCCTAAAAATGAGCAGTCAACTCACGAGCAGGAAACAGAAATATGCAGTCAATTTGTTGAGAAAGTCATAGATTAGATAGCACACAAATACACAATGCAACTGCTCAACTACCGTATAAAATAAGACCAAATATACCCATGAATTAACTGTAAAGACAGACTGTAAGAGATCTTTTTAGCCAATCTGACAACGTTGGCGCCTATCAGCGTAACTGCCGTTGAGCCCTTTCCTTTCAAATTCACAATTCTCGCGTCCAAACCATCACTTCCATTTTGCATTGCACTCACTTGCACCAACCCCCAACTCATCCATTTGTTTGCCTCTCTCGCGCATCTCCGACATGGGTTGTGGGCGGTCGAGGCTCGATCCGTCAAGTGACACGATACCTGCAAAGCTCCGGCCCCTTCTCCGGCGAAGGTTCGAGGAGATGAAGAGACGAAGAAATGGTGGTCACTTGAAGGACTCTGCTCTTTCCAAGAAGGAGCTTCTTAAAGCTGGCGTTTCCGACGAGGATAGTTCTTTCCAATCTAACTCTCCAGAGCGTGATAATGATCATGATCGCAAAAGTGCGTCTTCTGATCAAGAGGATAGCATGAAAGTGGCACCAGACCCGGAGCCATCGAGTGAAAGAATAATCAAAGACGTTGAGGTGGACAAGGCTTTGGAAAAACCATTGCTGAACGTGCCCCCAAAGGCAGCAACAAACCCAGAATATGCACAGACCAAGCCAATGGAAGCGCCATCGCAAGCATCTCCAACCTCTCCAAAGGTTGCGCCTTTAACAGAATCAGCACCAGAGTCTGACACGAACAGCAACAAACAGAATGACATAGAAAAGGCTAATGCCACGGCAGGGGTGGAGGTAGTAGAAACGAAGGATGGGAGCGGAGAAGATAGAGAAGACGATGAAGAAGGAGGGCTCCACGCCGCAGAAGGAAGATACGTCTGCCCAGGGTCGCCAAGTTTCAGAGTATTCCTCTTAGATTCTCCGACCAATGCAAATGATGATGGTGAGTACCCTCTGAAAAAGAAAAGGAATGAAAGAAAATTCACATCATTTCAGCATTAATATTGCAATACCGAAAGTATTTTTCTCACCATGTGAGAGCTGGCTTTGCAGATAAGGACGATGACACGGACAAGGTTTTACAAAGTGACGACAGTGGCGAGAACGTGGAATCGGTGAACTCTAATGAGGTATTGCAGAGTGTGTGATGATAAACTGCCAACAAAGAAATCTAATTGGTCTTTGTCTTAAACAAAGTAAAGAACTCAACTGGGAAGATTCCAAGTCCTTGGGGATTGTCGGAGGTTCAAACCCCAACTCCCTCAAATTCTCAAACAATATGAGTTTAAATTCCAGAGTTATAAAAACAAAACAAAAAAAAAATGAAGGGAATTTTCTTTTCTTGCAGCCAAAAAGAAAAACAAAATTAATATCCTGTCCTCTTTTCTTTTTTCTTTTTTTTTTTTCTTTTCTTGGGTCTTCTGACTTCAGGACTCCGTTAAGAAGACAGAAAAGGCGGAGCAACAGGGAAAGACAGGACGTAGATTTAGAAAAGTGATGCACGTACCCAAGGCAAGAGCAGGCGCTGTAAAGAATCTCCTACACGTTAATATGAAATCATGCTACAATCCGGCTTGCTCTGGCGGCCGCGACAATGGCTGTCTTCTGTCCAAAAAAGTCGCTTGATTGTACGAACATGTACGAAGACCTTGGGATTTTTTGGGGGTATTTTCTTAGTGATCGGTCCTATTCTTTCACAAGAAATAGGAGTTGTGTGTAAAAGGGTTGTCTCATAGTGTCACAACAGTGAATACTACTTTCCCGTGCCATCAGGGGAGACAAAGATATAAACTTGTTCAACATCTTGACGACAATGCAAATTTTACTCGAAGAAGTACGTCCATGCAACCGTTCTTCCTTCTCAGTTCTTCTTCTTGTACAGATGGACACTAGGAGTTCACCCACGTGAGCGCTTGTTTCTTAAGGACACAGAATAGAATTTGAAGCCTCAAACTAAAAATAAAAGATCGAGTAACTCTTCCACCAGAACTACCAATTACCGTGAAACTTTCATTGAATATGCGGGGAAAAAATGAAAAGGGCATCAAATGGATATGGAATAGCTATGCTTCGTGTTCTAGGGTTCACCGGCATGGCGATGTCGTCACTATTCGTGTCGATTGTGCAAAACTGCAAATGGGCACTCCCAATAACTATACAAGACAAGTGGAATTGCGTTTTCAGATCGCAAACAGAACCACTTGATGGCTTCTTTTTTTTTTTTTTTGTTTTTTCCATTTCCGGATTATACACCGAATATTTATAGGGGACGAGGTACAATAAATGGGCAAAATCAATTACAACGGGGAAGCAAAAGGCATTTGGAGGAAACAAGCCACAGTGCAAGTGCCTAACCAAAATTAACATATAAAACTCCTAGCATTCTATTTATCTACCTCCGGCTGCTAAAAATGTTGGATTTACCTTTGAACAATAGATTCATTGATAGCCCTCCTGCAGACGGATTAAATGGGCGTATAAACTTCCGAGGTGGAGCCATCTGAGGATCTTCCTTCTTAGATTTTCTCCTTCTAGAAGGACCACCAGTGGCCCCAGCACTTTTAGTAGATGCTGGTGACTTTTTGAATGTTGATGAACTAAAAGAAGCATCAGGTGCACAGAAGGATACAGGCCCTTTGTGTGACTCATCCATATGATGTCCAACAGCTGCGTCCTGATGGGGAGGTGGAAATTTCTCGCTCTTGCTCTTAGCATTCGCTTGTGTCATGACTCGCCATCTCTGAAAATTTGTAAAACATTAAAATTGAAAAGGCAAAATTCACATTAAAGATGCAGGAAGTATAATTTGTAACATGGGAACATATTGATACTGGGCACTGATATCGGGCTCAAGTTGGGGATTCTAACCAATTGAATTGACAACCTTTAGACAGATTTTTTCAAGGAGTGACAACCCTTACACTACGTAAATTGTTTGATTAAAAGACCATATGACAAGCATTTAATGATAGAGAATACAAAAAAGTGAACTTGAAAAACATACAAAACAAAAAAGTTAGCTTGGGACTAATTTAAAGTTGGGCAGTCTTCCATTATCATATGGTAGAGAGAGAGAGTTTCACATACATCTAAATTCGCTGGAATCTCTGCATTGGCTTCAGGAGCTGGAATGGCCCGACCAGTCCGGTCACGAGTTCTAACTCTTCGAGCACCATCAACATTTGTTTTTCCACTAAGACCCCTTTGTCTGAGGATGAAATTAGAAAATTAAAAACCATTACAGCCTGTACCTGTACAGAATCAAAATGAATGAAGAGAGCATAAGCTAACCTTCTGGCTTCTTCATCTCTCAATTTCACATCCAGTTCCTTGCTGGGAGGGTATTTCGGTAAACTTGATGGCTCAGAAGCACAAGGTTCAGTGGTAAAGAACTGTGCTCAGAAAACCAGTTACAGTTAAGGATCAGACACGTCCAATAAGGCTCACAAGCATTAGACATATTGGCTAGGCTGGCCTTCTATTAAACTAAAAACAGCCAAATGACTCATTTAGTTGTAAAGCTGAATGATATATCAACCAAGTCCCAAGTTAATCAACAAATGCCTTCCATGAATCCCAGTATGTATAAAGCTGACTCAAATATACAAAATAAGCTTGCTTATTACCATAAGTTATCACTCACTTCACTATTGAGGGCTGCAGTTGCTGTTCCTCGTTCACCAGGGTCAACCGAAAGGAGAGTGTCAATTAAAGGCAAAGAAGAAGGTGGGAGATCTTTGTACGTTTCTGCTATACAGCGTTTGTATGGCTGCTGTGGTTTGAAGAGTGTTGCATTCGGCAATTTAGATGTCTTCCAATACTCCTCTGATGGGGAGCCACATAACTTGAATATCTTGTGCAATTGCTCCACCTACAGCGTCAGTAAGAATGAGCTCAAAGAAGAAGAAAGCAAAGTGCTCCTCAAGATACAGGCTGGGGGATGAAGAATCAACAAAGGAACTACAATAATAGTATTAGAACAGAGAATGGTAATAAAGCTACTCAGTTAGCAAAAGCAGCCCCAAAGTTCAACAAATTAAAACTACATGCTCAACAGCTCATCAAAAGGAAAGTTTTCACTGCTGGGGTTCACATGACAAGAATTGACATGCCAAACTTAACGTGAGTTCCTATACCTCATGTCCCCGTGCTCGAGCTTAATTTCATACAATCAAAACCTCCACCTAGTTGGTTTATTTACAGACATCTGCTTGAAAAAAGTCTCTGTCATCTAGGTTTCATTCAACAAGCAATACATAGGATGCATGAACACCTTCAAGACCAGTGGGGACATTAATAACGTAGTGGTCAAAGGATGATGAAAAGCAATAACAACATCATTCAAGAAAAATATAGAAATAGCAGAGGATCTATGAAAATGACAAGCATGGTAGAAAAACAAAAAGGTACCTCTGTCCGTCCTGGCATGATTGGCTTCCCAGCAAGTAGCTCAGCCAAAATGCAGCCAGCACTCCAGAGGTCAACACCAACACCATAGTAGGTGGCTCCAAGAAGAAGTTCGGGAGGACGATACCAGAGTGTGACAACTCGACTGGTCATGGGAACCTTGCGCTCAGCATTGTAGAATGTTGCCAGTCCAAAATCAGCAATTTTTAGAATTCCCTCATTGTCAATGAGCAAATTGGAACCCTTGATATCACGGTGCAATACACCTTGATTGTGGCAGTGCTCAAGCCCAGATAGCAACTGCTTCATGTAGCATTTGACCTGCCAAAAAATAATCACTTGTTTCAGCTAACAATTTCAATTCTGTCAAACTTGTGAGCAGGGGCAATTACAACTTTTACAGTTGGCAGTATATATCATAAAAGGATTTAGTGGAAACAGGTTTTTCTAAAGTTTAGAAAGGTGTTTCTTAAGCCTGTAGTTCAAAATCTGGGTTGTCCTGACCTTTCCCGCATTTGAATATCTGAACATCCAGTCCAATTTATATTTCTATGTAGTCAGGAAATAAGGCAATATTCCATTAAATGCACAACTTCTATGTAAAAGGCAGACTTCAATATCAGCAATTTGTCAGCTTCCACAATCAAATGGGACTAACCACCACTTGCACGTGCTTCTCTAACACAATTAGTCAAAAAGAAAGGTTCCTTCCATTAAAAGGGAAACACATCCATGACAGAGAGCTCTGTAGTGGTAAATTCATTGATGAACGCAGAAAACAGATAAGCAAAGATGTCCCATTATGCAGCAACCACAAGTGCTAACAAAAAAGAAGAGAGAGTAGAAATTCCTTTATGTCTTATGCTTTCGAGTAACATAAGTCCACAATGAAAAAATCCAACAACAGAGATGGGAGCTGCTTGTAACAAGAAATCATGAAACAGATTGCCTTTGTTTCTTGGCATATAAATGGCAAGAACAAAAGGACAACATAGCAACGTGCAGCATGCTATATGTCTTTTCAATGGCAAACAAATCACATGCATGCACATGTTGCCAGAAAATCCAAGGTTGTCAACTAACAATTCTATTTCAGCACTAATACCGTCAATGTGACAAGTAAACTTCCCATTCAGCTGGCAGAAATGAGAAATTCAACTCAGCTAAGCCAAAGTATGAGCTTTTGCAAAGTACAGTAATGGCGCCATTTTTCCTATGCCATACTACTAGCAGAAAAGGAAAAAGGTATCCGCATAACCTTAAAGGGCCTGCCAAGGAGAGCCAGACTGGAACGTGTAGCACATCTAAAAGATAAAAGCACACAAAAAGAAACCCATTTTTAACCAGCCAAAATTAACCCCAATAAGATCCGAAAATAGAGTCAGCCTTGGGCAAGAAACCCCAATTATAGTCACAATCACCTTATATATAAACATTGACCTTTAATTAAAAATCAAATAAGTACCTGGGGCTCACTGAACTTGACTCCTTGGCGAGCTGCCAGCCCGGAGAGATCATGGTCCATGTACTCAAAAACCAGGTAAAGACTACAAGACATTCTTGAAGTGACCAAGCCCTCAAGTTTAAGCACATTGGGGTGATCCAATCTCCTTAAAACAAGAATCTCTCTGGCCATGAATTTCACACTCTCTGGCTCCAAGTTATCAAATCTTACCTTCTTTAAAGCCACTATCTTCCCCGTTATAAGATCCCTGGCCTTGTATACATTGCTATATGTCCCTTGCCCAATCTATTGAAAAAAAATATTTTAAGAAAAAGAAAGTAAATTATCTTTTTATGCATAAATCTTCAATTTGTTTCTTTTGGGGGGGTCTTTCATTTGTCTTTTTACGGGCGTTACCTTGTCGAGCTTCTCGAATGTGTTTGCGCGGCGAGGAGTCCAGTCACCGATCGCGTCCCCGGCAACGGCCAGTAGCCATGACGGCCAGCCTTGCTGGTAGCTCAAACTGTGCTCGGGCCGCGGCCGCCGGCGCTCCATCGCCGGAATTTCCGTCTGGAAGTCACCTGCGACTCGAGTATTCTCCCTCTGCGTCCGCGTCGCCTCCTTCTTAACCCCGACGGCGTTGACGGCAACGGACGGCTCGTCGGAGCTTCGTCCGCGGTCGGGGGATCCGGCATGGCCGCGACGATCGCCGGCGGTCGGCTTGCCGTTGACGCAACCCATGTTCTAGGTGTCCGAGCGGAACGCAAGCATCTCAGGAAGGCAATGGGTAGTATCCCGGTGCCGGCAAACCACTTGGGCGGTTGGTTCCGTCAAGCTTCACCTTCAATAAAACGACAGCGGTTCGGACAGAATAACTGCCGAGGCAAGGAAAAAAAGGTCAGCCCGCGAAGGAGGGTAAGCCCGGCAGGTAGGTAGGTAGCTCAGTTTTGGGGTGACCAGAGCAGGAGGGGAGAGTGAAGAGGGATAGTCCCTCGGGCTTTGGGGGGTTCTTAAAAAATGGGGCACGGAGTTGGACCAAAATTACAAGAACTGTCACGTGAATGGTCAGTCGTTGTCAGGATTAAAACACAGACTGTGATGGGGACTTTTTTTACAACGTAGATTGACCTTCACATTTGTTTTGCGAGCGACGTCAGCGAGAGTCACCCGCAGCGGAGACGGGGACGAGGAATAGAAAGTTAAAAGTTACGCCTTGCCTTCTTGGGATCGGGCTTGGGTTGGACAAAAAACTGTTTTAACCGTATGCTTTTTTTCTCCGTAAAGACGCAACCCGCAAAAATACAAATAACAGTAAGGGTACGTGTGTCTGAGTACCGTAAGTCTAACGGGGACAGGCACGAAATTGAACCCCCATTTGAGCCCACTTTCGTCTCCCGTCCTTTTGTTCTGGCCGTCCTCTCGCCTCGTTTGCTTGCTTCGTTGTTTGGCGCTCTTGGGAAAATGATTGTCCTTTCTCTCTCGGTGCGCTGCGCTGCCCGGTTGCTCTGGTAGTCTTGTTCCTCACCCGAGGACACGACACCGGAGAAACTACGATTACAAGACAAATTAGAGTTGTTTTCCCGTAGATTATGGTTGTTGGGTTAAGCTTTGGAGGGTTCTCAATCAAGTGTGCAGTGGTATTTTTAAATAATATCTTCTTCTTCTTTTTTTCAAATAATAATAATAATAATTATTATTATTATTATTATAACGCAATTTAATTAACAAAAGAATAATTTGAAATATTATTATATTATTAAAAATAATAATTTTAAATATAATTTAAATATTAATAAATATATTTAATTTAAAATACACTTTCGTGTATAATTAGTTTTATTGTTATATATATATATATATAATTTTATTTAAAAATATGCAATCATAATAAAAATTAAGAAAGAAATTAATTATTAAATTAAAATAAAATTTAAAAAATATTAAGAATTTTAATTTTAATGAATTTAAATATATTATTCATATCAATATATTTAATTTTAAAAATTAAAAATTTATGATAATAAATATATTAAAGAAACGTAACATTAGGAACTATAAATAATATAATATGCAAATTGGACGGTTAGCGTACCAAAAAAACATCAAAAAACTTGTTTTATTAAGCAACCGATTTTGACCTTCTGATTTCTTAATTCGTGGGTTACCACCCGCAAGGCGAGAGACCGACCCTACCGGATCGGTCAACCGTGTTGAATTTAAACGTGCTCCTGACCTGTTGAAAGTCGGTGTTCCATTAAGGCATCTATCTTGCATAATGATATCTTTACAAAGATCTTAAATTTCATTCCGCTTAATGACATTTAATATATAATTAACCAAACATTTAATATTTGCGCACGGCTATATTATAATGTACTCATATCATTGTCATTAATTATATATCTCTTGTCTTGAAGTCTTTTTATTATTATTATTAATTTTTTATATTTCCGTGCAGCTTTGTCACGAAGTCCTTCAATAGCGAAGTTAAGGTGTCGTGACAATTACATTTCTGTACGGAATAATTTTGAAGAGCTTCTTTACATAGTACTTATAAAAGAGTTTCAAAGTAATTTTTTTTTTTTTAATTTCATTTATTTGCATCGATAGAAAATATAATTAATGTGTATTTTTTATATTCATTATGTGTTCATTTAATTATATCTGTCACTTTTTTCATGTTTTAAATATTATGAAACAAAAATTTAATTTAAAAATAATAAATTTTAATAAATATAATAAATTTTTAAATCACATATAAAAGTTTTATATTATATTAATTTTTTATATATAATATATTTTATATTATATATATTTTTTGAAAATTAATTTTTTTTATTTAAATGTATTATTTTTAAATTCACTTAACCAAACCATCGTGAAATAAGCAGCAATAAATATGTACAAAGGCATCCGTGTGAAAACGAGAATAACCACTTGAAAGAAAGCAGGCCACCTACCACACCGCTCCAATTGAAATGGTCTTCGTTTGCATTTATTGAAGAAACAGGACCAGCAGACTTCCAATTGAAAAAAAAACAAAACAAAACATTTTTCTTCAAATTTAAAAAAAAAAAAAAAAAACAAAGGAAACGAAATGTTAAAGTTTAGACCCCCTCAACTACAATAATTTAATCAGAGATCTTTTGTATACTCCTAACATTCAGAAAAAGAAAGACAAAGAATAGTCTATAATAAAGAAAAAAAAAATTCTTAAACAGAATAATAAAAAAAGAGAAGTTTTTTTATGCATATGAACTTTTAAATTAAATATGTGCATTATTATTTTTACATACGGTCGAAGTTTTATTATATCCATTTTTTCCTCCTCATTTTCTTTTCTATAAACAAAAATAGAGTTGAAAATTTCTTGTACTTTTCCTTTATCTTGCCTTTTCTTCCTCAAATTTTCTTTCCTTCCCCATTTTTCCTACCAAATGCCGAGTAAATGGGCCATGCTCTTTGAGTTCCTAACTTGGTACTAAGCACCATCAATGTCAAGTTGAAACGTGTCGCCAGCACCCCTTACCCCCCAAGTCACTTCAGCCAAACTCTCCAGCTCCTTCTTTGCCTCTGTTTGTACACGCGATCTTTTTTTTAACTTCTTTAGTTAGTAAAATAATTTCACTAGATTCTAATATTTTTTGTAGTTAAGAATTCTTGCCAGTTGTCACCTTGTCATAATTAGTAAGAAATAAAATTGGTCACAAATAAACGTTATGATAATTTTATTTTTTTTTAAGTTTGTAATTTGACACCGATAATGGACAACCGAGCAAAGATGGCAACTCGACAGAGGATGTTAACTTCCTTTCGGATTTGTATAGATCATAAATTATCTATTTTCCCGATGCATCCGAATGGGATTATATCTTTGGGATTCCGTGTTTGTTTACCACGAGACGTAAAATCTTCAATTTTTATGTATATATATATATAAAGTATTCATTTGGACAAAAAAAAAAAACATTTCTTTTTTTAGGTGCCGTATAAATGTCTTTCGTCTTTGGCTTCTTGGCAAGCCGCCAAAGCAATGATACCTGATTCCACAGCCGCCTGGGAATCAACGATCTTTTTTTTTTTTTTTTCAAGGAATAAAGTAATCAATACAAGCAGATCGGATTGAAAACATTAGCCAACATGTCTCAACTAATTGAGAAATATAGCTGCAAATGACCAAAGTTAGATGCCCATTTCCTAAGTTAGCATAATTAATATAGCTAAATAGTTAAAGTTATAACGTGTGTTGCAAAGAATCGATCCAATAATTTAAGAATTTCAGATTATGATTGCCTTAATAATTATGCATTTAAATTTTCCTATAAAAAACTGTAGAATCAAATTTTACGGGCTGGCCAGGGCCAGTTATTCAATTACTACGTGGAATTGGAGTTCCTGCGGACCTTCTAATTAATTAAAAACTAAAAGAAAAATATAGAGGCACGTTGGGGCATGTTCGTAATTAGAGCACGAGACAAGCCAGCAGGGAAGAATTACAAAACTCACGGGGTCCTAAAAGATTATTTTTGTGCAATCTCAGAGTTAATCTCAACTCTTATTTGGATATTTTCTGCTAATCTTTTGTGTGAAACGATTAAGTAAGAGTAAGTCAACGATTAAGTAAGAGTAAGTCTCGATTCTCGATGAGGACGTGAATAAATTTAATAGAAGAGAAGGATTAGGCAAGAGCAAGTTTCAATTCTCAACAAAAATATCGATAGATTTAATAACGAGAGTGTAACGGACGAAGGATTAAGTAAGAGTAAGTCTCAATTCTCGACAAGAACGTAGATAAATTTGGTGGGGGAAAAGGATTAAGTAAGAGCATGTTCCAATTTTTTCGACGAAAACATCAATAAATTCGATAAGAGAGAGTGTGATGAACGGGGTATATGAGATTCGTCTTACACGTTGGATCGAATAGGAAAAAGAAATTTTTAGAACATATAAATGTGTTCGTTGCATGTACTAAAAGGTTATTTTTTGAAATAGAGTAATGACCCGTGACACCGCGTGTGTCAGGTCCAACGGGTGAATAATGAGTTCACCAAGCAAACCAGCAAAGCCCACGACACGTTATTTAAATAAAAAATCGAAGGAAGATGCGACGACGGCAATCTACGAGAACAAAGAGTTGACGATGAAGAAAATAAAATACGGCCACCATGATAATCAGGGTTCGATGGTCAATGTCGCGTTCAAAACTTTCCACGCCTT
Organism: Bruguiera parviflora; assembly: GCA_019804595.1. NCBI lineage: Eukaryota > Viridiplantae > Streptophyta > Magnoliopsida > Malpighiales > Rhizophoraceae > Bruguiera > Bruguiera parviflora. The sequence goes on from CM034054.1 coordinate 8,084,276, forward strand.
GACACATTATGATTTGGACGTGTTGAAACCGAAATATTCTATTAATGTGTCAAGTAGAAATCCTTTTTCCCTAAATCTTTTGACCTTCAATGATATACGTGCTCGTGTATTCTAGCTTCTGACCGTTGCTTCCTCTCGCCTGGAAAACAACATCATCCTGAAAATTCCCACTCTTCCGCGACCGTGACGCCTCTTGGCGAAGTCCATTTAGGCTATAGCCGCTTGGTTGTGCTTATACGTTCATTTTGGGTCGTCGCTCCTCAGCCGTACAGTTCGTTTTGAAGACTTTGACTTACCGGGCCGTTCGGTAAACGCTACTGTCAATCGACCTTACTCCGGTCTGACTCAGGTCCTAAGAAATGGAAGGATCAGGATCGAACTGCGGTTCGGATCTCAGGTCCAATTCCAGTCCAGTTTCGATTCTGAAGCGATTCGGATCACGGAATATTCCTAGTTCAAAAAATTTGAAGAAAAAACATTTGGTAAAAAAATTGGAATATTCTCATCCAATACAACATTAAATAAACGATTGCATTTCCTTCAAATTTGGAAATGCTGTAGAGAAGGTCAGATTCACATATATAAGTGAATTACCCTAATTTTCGCGGCCAAAGAATTTGATATTACCATTAACTCCTTACCCATTTGTCACAGTGTAAAGGACATTTTATTCTTCCATTTTTTAAATTGACTTCCGTCAGTCCAAAATGATAAATAAAGTTATATCGAATGAAAACAAACTTATTAAATGGTTATGCTAACTTCACCATTAAAATCAAATCGTGTGAATTCCATACACGCTCAATAGTGTCAACAGTACCATATAGTCGGCATCACAGGAAACTTCTAACATCATCATTGAGAGAGATGCTGAAACTAATGTACAAAGCTATTCAGAACCCATGCAGGCATTCCCTGGGGGTGCAATGCTATTTGTTGGGGACTGTCGAAGGCTTTTTAACTATGTTGCCAAGGAGTCATAGTACTCCAATCAATACAGAAAGTCCGATTCAACTGTTGACTGGGTGGCGATGAACTCTGGAATTGGGAATTGTCGTCTCACGAGGGCATGTGATCCACCTTCCGCCCTATAGATGGAGGCTGCATTCTACTGATTCCCGAAAGGGCTATGCCATTGAATGCATTTTGATTGTTAAAAAAGCAAAGTGTCATGGCCCATGTCCTTCAAATTCATTTTTATGACCCAAACAACCTCTTTGAACCGATCCCAGAATCAGTGGGAGAGTTCAAAAAACTTTTGAACTGATCCCAGAATCAGTGGGAGAGTTCAAAAAACTTTTGAACTGATGATCAAGAATCTTGGAGATAGATATTGTGAATAAAGAGATTCGGACCGTTTGGTTATTATCAATTCTAATGATAGCCACCAGCATGGCATTATCGTAACTGCCAATCAGAAATGTATATCCCCATTCTCGAGCTTCCTTTTTGATGATCTTGCATGCAATAATTATAATTCCAATATTTTCAGTGAGCCTGAAGTTTGAGTGGGCGCATGCAGTCTTGCATGCAATTATTATACCCCAGACTCTTCCACGCATTCGAGGTATGGGCCTTAATGTGAGAAATCAATGCAGTAGAGGACAGTGGGTGGGGTACCATGTGATTACAACAGAACGTGGGATACCGGGAAGTAGAAAACAAAGAGTAAATCGTAATGTTAGCAACTTCAAGGTCCTGGGCAATTGTAGCCTCAATTTAGCTGTTTGGACAAAAACCAGAAAGTCACAGAGCATCTAAGCCGAATAATTGGAAGCTCAAAGATTAAAATAAGGTGTTCAGACGGATACGATAGCTTGCTGCTTGTCGTGCTGCTGATTGTATTCTTGGTAATGCTGCTCTCCTTTCTGTGTCTACCCCCACCTCCAAGAAGGGTCGCCCTATACCACTCTTATTGATTTTTCTTTTTTCCACTTTATTGGTATTTAAATTTGTTTTCCTTTTTTTTTTTTTTTTGATGAATGTATGGTATTTTCATTCGAAAGTAAATTAAATTAGCGTACCAGTTGAAGACCGTGTATTATGTTGTGTTACTAATATTTATCGTATTACAATTTTTTTTTCTTTTTTTTATGGCTATTGCGTGCATAAACAACCCATGCATTCCTTTTTTGGCAACCCATGCATTTATTGAGACTAGCAACAGAATTGTTTTTCTTCGGAATTATGTTACTGTTTGTCTCGATTATTGGTAGATTTAGATACGGTGCCGTAGAAATAGAGTTTTCAAAATAATCATGTTATAGTAAATAATTTTCTAGGGCGTTGATTATTGTTTGAATTTTTTTTTTTTTTTTTTTGCCCTGTCTCATTTATTTATTTATTTTTGGGTCATCTCCCCTCTTTCTCAATTTAATCACCATGATTGCTTAATTTACTGGACAGTGACGGTAGACAAAGAAAGCAGGGACCGGAGAGGTGCTTCGTTAACCGTGCCCTCCAGAAAACTATGAACCGCGGCCAGGTTATTATGAAACTGACCGAGGCAGCGAGGCCCAGACTCTAACTGCCGGCCCATCATCTTCTCCATTTAAGCGACTTTTAAACCTTTTTTTTTTAATAAAATATAAAAGTTTGCTGCCCGATTTGTCGTTCTTAGATGGAAATGGTAAATTATCCTCGATTGAAGGTCTATTGCATCCTCGAGTAACTGCATTGAAACTCACCCCTTCGGAATGCCCAGTACTTCGCACCCAATGAACACAACCATAATCTATCGGTTGAAAAAACTCAAATCATATTAAATTTAACGAATATATTTAATTTTGCTTTTGTTATGTTGATATACGCACGTTGGTCATTTTCTTCGAACAATAACCATTGTTACACAACGTGCTCTGTTCGGAACCCAAAGAAAAATGCTACTCGATATTTGCACCGAAGACAGAAGCATAAGAGAGGCCCTGGAAACTACTTCACTTGGAGTCATAAGCGAGATAACTAGTATTACTATCACTATTACCAACTTTAACCATGGTGCAGGTTACCAGTCAATGGGGTGAATCAGTGCTTTAGACGAGAAGTCCAAAGGGGTCAAGGCAGGAGAGTCAATAAAATAAGGGAAGACTATAGCCATAAGAAGGTTCTTTTGTATCTTTGATATGACATGTAGCATGGGAGGCGAATCAACCCTTTAGCCAGAACAAAGCTTTTCAAGAGCCAGGTTTTCATCGCCTCCAACTGCTTCCAGTGCACTCCTCGCTGAGGCTTCGGGAAAGCCCATCTCTGCAAGTTTCTGTACCTGAAAACATCCGAGAAAGGCAATAACAGAGACAATATTGCACTGCTTCCAACTAAAGCAAAAGCCCTGAGAAAGATTATCACTTACATACCTTTTCCTCAATCCCTAGCAATGAGGTCTTGGCAAAGGTTTCTGTCCAATAGCGAGCTGTCCCAGCAAATACCTGGTAGTCTCTAAGATACTGCAGTGCCCACAAACAATTAAGTTGAAATGCAGGCAATAAATTAAATCAAAGACAAAGCCATGTGATAAGTAAGATACTGAGGCAAAGGCTTTCAGCAAACTAGCCTGTTGCGCTACTACAGCATCTTGAGGGTCATCAGGTTGGGGAGCAGAAAGCAATGCTTGGACAGAGAGAAGTGCTGTCTTCAGAGTGAGAGCTGGGCTCCACTGATCCTTCAAAATGTCCAGGCAAATAGCGCCACTTTGGCTGCTAATATTGGGGTGCCTCCAGCATGGAATTAGAGCACAAGAAACCATTAAGTTCCAAACATCTCAAATACCAATCGGCAAAACATTATGCCAAAACACCTGATGCTAGACTTCTAGTTGCAGCAGAACCTTCAGTTAAGTATTGAAACACAGACATCATCAAACAAATGAGGAAAGAAGGGGCAAAGGGAGGAGTACCATGTGAGGCATACAAAGAGAGACAGACCAATTAAACTCAGAATTACATGCTGCTGTTTGAACACGCATCAACATGAAACCATTGCAAAATGAGCAGAAGCAATGTGACAACTCGTTATCACATATATTTGAGACTAGACTCCTTCGGAAAGGAGAAAATGCCTGCAGTGTGCTCAATATAACCGAGATACTCACTCCAGCAAATGACCAACTAAATCATAACCTGTTGCATTATCATCATGAATGTACCCTTACAACTTTATTAATTTCAGTTTCCAGGCTCTTGTGCTTCAAAAATTGCAGGGTTTGGACTACTTAAGTTCTAGACTTGGCAGTGACCAGAAGTCCTTGACATAGAAAGAGCCCCATGATCACAAAGCTACACAATATTTCATCTAAACCAACATGATGGCCAATTGAAAGCTAAGCAAGATTGGAGCAAATAGCACCTTGCCCGTGTAGGGGGACCATGACATTATAAATTGATTTAATAGTTGATCAGAGCCACTAGCTCTCCCTCTTCCCTCATATTCAGACACCATCATAATGAAAGTTAAACGGATAAAAACATGCCAATGCACAAACTTCACAACAAATTAAGAAGCTCGAGCAAAACAACAAAGAAATGGAAACCCCAGGAGCAAAAGTGCCATGACATAGGAAACCAGTTCTCTTGCTTGCTTTTCGCTAGCTTGCTAGAAGCAAGTCATTCCAGACACCAAAAGAAATCATGGAAGAAAGTACCCCATGTCACATGGCTGGTGAACCATCAAATTTAGCACTACAGCTCAAACACATGCTCCCAACAAATAAAGAATGGCAACTACAACCATCACATCCACATTCACATTTAAAGGATAAAAATACCGAAATCCATATTAAGGCAGAACCGGTGATTTTATCACACAGCCATCTTGTATTACATTGTGTGTGTTGGGATAACTGCAACAAACCATAAAAATGAGGGAACAAGCTAAGCAACAATTTTCCTACCAGACTTTTGTCGCGAACTGCATTTTTGGAGGCTCGAAAGGGTATCCATCTACGAAAAAAACAAAAAAAACCAAGCATCACAAGCGCACGTTAACAGGGTTTTTTTTTTTTTTTTGGAAAATCTTCCCTACACAAAAAATCTAGTTTTAAGAATAGACAAAAAACTAGAGAGTGTTTATCCCAACCTTTTTTTTAACAAAAAAAACCCACAAAAAAAAAAAAAAAAAGCTCCCCATTTGAATGGGAAAAGAAAAAAAAAAACAACATTCATTCAGTGTGCTCGTGCGATTATTTTCCGTTGGCTAAAAGATAATTTTGCATTCTATTAAACCGAGCAGGCCTTTTGTTTTTGGAACCTTAAAGACCATATCACATTATGTATTGTCAGTCGGCAACTGAAGAGCAATTGCTTTAGAACATGCAAAAGTCAGCAATGAACAAAAGCCATAAAGCTACAATTTAGATACCCGGAAGAGAGATGTCAATTTGAAAAGAGCCGCCTTCATAAGGGGTGCCAATCGGTCCTGGAATGGTGCCGGTCAAGCGAGCGAGACTGTCGGATTTCGGGGCGACCCGGATGCCGGAGGACTCTATGTCTCTGCTGCATTCTTGAAGCTCCTTTTGCACACGAGCAAAGTCGAACATTCTCCCTCCCTCTCTCTCTCTCTCTCGATTGAATAGGAATAAAGATTACAAAGATTTGAAACAAACCCTAGAGGGGCACAAGAGGGGAGAAAAAAAAAAGAAGAAGAGAGAGAGAGAGAGAGAGCATAAATTGAATTTCAAAGAAGAGAATAATAAAATGGGCTCTTTTATGGAGAGAGAGAGAGAGAGAGAGAGGTGCTTTTGGATTTTGGCAACTTTGCCTCGCAGTGGTTGGCACTTGGCGGTAGTTGCTAGCAACTCAGCGGTGAAATGACGCAATCGTAACTCTCTAATATAATATAATATAAAAATCACCCAACAAGACAGCCTTTCGGTGCAAAATGGGGTGGGGTCTGCTCATGTCCCATTCGAGCGGAAGTGGGCAATTCGGCATCTGCAATCTAATTCTATCAACCGTTGGTGGCCCACGACATGTCCCTTCGTGTATTGGGCCGTATCCATACACGTAGAAATGCTACTTTTTTTTTTCTCTAAATCTTATAGGGATGTTTAGTAGTTACTTAGTATAATTTCAGTCACATTAATTCAATTTTGAGTTTTTTTCACATTGTTGTTGAGGTGATAGATAAAGTTAATAATTTTTTTAAAAAAATTTAACTTATAAATACGATTATTAATATTTTTTGGACATGAGATGCTGCGGTTTTAAAAGACGGTGGCAAAAAAACAAAAAAAACAAAAATTTTGGACAAAGTGCAGAAAAGTAGAAGAAAACTGGGAAGAAGAGAATAGCATCCGCGACTCGTTGCTGGATATAAGAAAAAAGGCCCTTCGTGGGCCCCGTATGGCCCTAAAGGGTGGTGCGGCGGTGGCTTTTAGTTAAGAAAGTGGCTAAAAATTTCGCGCACAAGCATTTGTCACAGTCGATTGTATCTGGAAATAGACAATACTTAAATCTAAACACTTTACTTAGGATGGACAATATGTTAAATCTAAACACCTCATAAAAAATATATATATATATATATATTAGAATTAATTATATAATGAATACTAGTCAATGAATTTACATAAAAAATTAAAGAGATTGAATATCTATTATTAAATCAGAGAGAGATCTAATAGTTATACTTTATTCAAAACTTGTATAAAAAGAGATCTTTTACTCTTTATTTGTATACACTTTATTTTCAAGTGAAATATACTTCTAAAGTTAATCTCAAAAAAGGTTATTGTGTGTTAAGTGTGAGAAAGTTACTTAGAGATGTATTTTCAAAACCATACGAGTAACATGCGATAAATCCATAAGCCCATAACAGTTGATATCAGAGCCTAATTTATTCCATACATTATGGCAGACCCGCATTTTGATGAAATGCTCATAATAGGTGATGACCGTAATGATCATAAGAGGAAGACCGATAAAAGTGCTACCAAGGAAAAAAAAATTGTGCTATTTTGAGTTCACGAGATCCAATAAAGGACTTATATGATGAAAATTGAATCATTCATCATTGACGTTCAAGGTTTGATTGATGACCTGACTTAATCCATCGAAGGTGTAAATGCTGAAAGGAGAGAGCTTGTGCTTGAGATGTAAGAGTTTAAAGTTGATATAGGAGAACTTTAAGGAGAGTTACTTGAGACCTTAAGGGTAGAACTTCACCAGCGGGATAAGTCCTTGGGGACCATGATGGCAGCCATGTGCGCCAAGATTGCAAAGCTAAAAGGAAAGCTCACAAAATTAGAGGTAACACGCGTAAACGGGGTGATTACCGTGCAAAGACCACATATAGACACAATCAAGCCAAAGGAGTTTAGGGGTTCTCGGGTAGCCAAGGACGTGGATAACTTTCTATGGTACATGGAACGATACTTCCAAGCCATGGGGATCAACGACAGCCAATTACGGATAAATATTGCATGTATGTACTTAACTGATACTATTTTGTTGCGGTGGCGTCGTTAGTTTGATGATAGGTGTAAAGATCCTATTATGACTTGGGATAGGTTCAAGGAGGAGTTTCAATGAAACTAATATCCTGCATATGTAAAGGAAAAAACTTGCAACGAGGTAAAACGCCTTGGGCGGAAGGGTGCAATACACAATTACATGAAGCGATTTACGGAGTTGTTGCTCCAAATCGCTTCAAGGAATAAGACAAAGCATACCATCAATTTATAAGTAGTCTCAAGTCATGGTCCAAATAGGAGTTGAAGCGGTTTCAAATGGGAGACCTTACAATGGCCATTATAGTAGTTGAATCTCTTGTAGAGTATAGGACACCTTCCATCTCCCAATCAAACTTTCATCCAAAGGATAAGGCTAATGGTAGGGGAGACCGGGACAAATTCAATCATATGAATAGAGGTAGACCACTAGCTAATCCTTCAAAGGCTCATGTAGAATCCAGCAATGGAGGTTACAAGAAGATATATACTTACAAGTATTACTTTTGTGATGGTCTATATATGACACAAGATTGCTCGAACAAGGTTAAACTGGTTACCTTCTGCAAAGAAGATGAGTCAAAAGAGGAGGCATGATTAGGTTCACTGTAGATCCTTAGTTTAATCAAGTCCAATAAGATAAAGGAGCCAAAGGGACTTATGTTTACAGATATGAAGATCGGAGAAACCATGATGAATGCGCTCATGGATACTGGGACATCCAGTATCTTCATATTGGAAGAACCTGCCAAAAAACTTAACTTTTGAGTTAAGAAAGGAGCCAAGTGGCTTAAGATTGTCAACTCCCAAGAAGTTTCTGCCATTAGGGTTGCTAGGGACGTGGAGCTGCAAATTAGGCAATGGATAATTTAGGAAACCCTTAAGGTAATTCCTCCTAATGATTATGACTTTGTCATTGGATTGAAATTCTTAGACAGGATCCATGAAATTATATCACCTTTTGTCAAGTGTCTTTATGTGTTGGACAAATAATACCAATGCGTGATTCAAGTTCATCATAAGTCAAACTGTGATCGGAAGATAATATTGACAATATAACTCAACAAAGGAGCGAAGAAGGGTAAGGTAACCATCCTAACAACCTTGAAAACTAAGGACAATAAGAGCAAAGGGAGCGAAGTTCCAACAGAAGTGAGCCAAGTCCTCAATTCATTTAAGGATGCGATGCCTCCTAAGTTGCCTAAGAAACTTCCACCTCATAGAGAATTGGATAATTAGATCAAACTGGTGTCTGATGCTCGACTGCCTGCCATGACGCCATATTACATGACACCCCTTGAATTGGAAGAATTAAGGAAACAACTGAAGGAACTATTCAATGTAGGGTGCATTCGGCCATTTAAGGCTCCATTTGATGTACCTATCTTATTCCAGAAAAAGTATAACGAGTCACTTCGGATGTGCATAAATTACCGAGCATTGAACAAATTAACCATCAAGAACAAATACTTAATCTCACTCGTTGCGAATATCTTCAATCAGCTTGAAGGTGCATAGTGATTCACCAAGTTTGATCTTCATTCAGGTTACTATCAAGTTTGGATTGTCGAAGGGGACAAGCCGAAGACAACTTATATGACTTATTATGGTTCGTATGAGTTCCTTATACTACTATTTGGCCTAACCAATGTTTTGGTCACATTATGCACTCTTATAAATAACGTATTGCACCCGTTCTTAAATTAGTTTGTAGTAGTTTACTTTAACGATATTGTAGTGTACAACCAGACGCTCGAGGAGCACCTCAAGTACCTTAGATACGTTTTCCAAGTCTTACGCGAAAATGACATATATGTCAAATGCGAGAAATGTGTATTTGCCTAAAAGGAAGTGTCATTTTTGGGGCATATTGTTAGGGAAGGACAAGTACATATAGAGGCAACAAAGATTTGAACTATCGTTGAATGGGAGCCACTGATAAATATGACAGAGTTGAGATCATTCCTTGGCCTCATTAATTACTACCGACATTTTGTTTGGAACTACTCAAACATCATCGTGCCACTCACAGACATGTTAAAAAAGGAGAAATGGAGGGAATGAACGAATCAATGCCAAAAGACATTTGATCAATTGAAGCAAGCCATGATCAAGAAGTCAATCCTAGTGTTGCCCGATCACACCAAACCTTTTGAATTAAAGACTAATGCATCAAATTTTGCTATTAATGGTGTTCTTATGCAAGAAGGACATCCAACGGCATATAAGCCGCAAAAGTTAAACGATATCGAACAACGATATACCGTTCAAGAGAAGGAGATGACTGTAGTGGTCCATTGACTACGTACGTAGAGGCATTATCTCCTAGGGTCTAAGTTTCTTTATAAAGATGAACAACGAGGCCACAAGTTATTTTTAGACCCAGAGGAAGCTAAGTCCAAAGTAAGCTTGATGACAAGATTTCCTAGCAGAGTTCGACTATGTGATGGAGTACAAGCTAAGGAAGGCTAACTTCATATATTCCATAGACGATACTCTTAACTAGAAGATAAGGCTGGTAAACACAGTGAGTCGATCTAACTATTCATAAATTAATTGTATCAATGAGGGGTTTAAACATGATCAGAAGGCTCAAGCTCTGTGCAAGAGGGCAAGGCCCAACGGTTTTGGTGTGAGGACAGTTTTTTATACACAAAAGGGCGACAACTATATGTGTCACTTTATGGAAAAATAAGGAAAGAAGTGTTGCTTAAGTGTCATGATTTGAAGTGGGCAGGTCATTCAAGGATCCCCACACCTTAGCCCCTGTCAAAAATTAATACTATTGGTGTCAAATACGGGATAACATTAAAGTCTATGTAAACACTTGTCTTGTTTGCCAACAAGACAAACTTGAACAACATTCATTGTTAGAATTGCTAGATCAACTTCCCATCTTAACTTATCCATGAGAGAGTATTTACATAAACTTCATAGTAAACTTGTCTAAATTCGAAGGATGTCAGACTCTTATGGTCATGGTAGATAGATTTTTTAAATATGCAACATTTGTGTAAGTAACAAAGGATTGTCGAGTTGAGGAGGTAGCTAAGTTGTTTATGAAGTATGTGTTAAAGTACTAGAGAGTCCTATAAATGATTGTGGGCAATTACGACCTTTGATTCACAGGGTGTTTCTGGTTTGAATTGTTTAAGCTGCTAAAATTAGAGTTAAATCTCTCTATAAGTTTACACCCCCAAACTGACAATCAAATCGAACAGGTCAATGTACTTTTGGAGATTTATCTTTAGTACTACGTGAGTACAATGCAAACAAATTGGGTAAAGTTAATTGATGTAACTCAATCCTACAACTTACAGCGAAGTGAGTTTACCAACTAGAGTCTATTCAAAATTGTGAATGACTAATAACCACAAACTCCAAGTGTGGTTACATTGGGCTATCAAAGAATAGCCTATCTATATATAAGTTTGTCAATGATTGACAATAATAAGCAGACTTGGCAAGGGTGTGTCTACATAAAACCTCCAAATACATAAAGAAGTAAACTGACAAAAAGTAACAACATATGGAGTTTTAAATTGGGGACTTGGTGTTAGTTAAACTACACGTCATTCTTCAATATAAGGATGTGCACAAGAAACTAATTTGTCACTACGAAAGGCTATTTCGAGTGATACAACAAGTTGGGAAAGTCGCACGTAAAATGGAATTGCCACCAAAATTAAAGGTACATCCAGTTTTTCATATAAATATACTTAAATCTTACCATAAAGATAAGTGAGATTCAGGTTGAGGGGGGTCACAACGAGCACCATTTGGAATAAAAATTTCATATCACTAAGAAGTTAAATTCATAGTAGCAAATCAAGTCATACGAAAGCGATTTTATACATTAAAATGTGAATATTTTATACGATAAAAGAGTTTTTCAAAAAGTGAAGTTAAAATCTGTTGAAATTTTTTGACAATTTAAGAAAGAGATTAACACTTAACACATTAAATAAGCGATGAAAGCGTCGCTTAATTAAATAAGAAAGAATGTCATGATCTATCATACTTAAGGATGAATAATATATTGAATTTAAATACTTTACTGAAAAATATATTAAATCTAAATAACTACTAGGAAAAATAATTATATTAAAATTATATATATAATAAATATTTTTTAATGAATATATATAAAAAGTTAAAAGAATGAAATGTTTTTATTAGATTAAAAAAATCTAAGGATTATAATTTATTTAAAATTTATATAAAAAGAAAATTTTATATTATATTATATTTTTAAGTAGATATATTTTTAAAATTAATTTTAAAAAAAGTTATTGTGTTTTAAGTACGAGAAGACTCGTCAGTAAGTACTTTAAATGTCGCACGGATAATACAAAATAAATCCATAGGCCGTTGACACGTTCATGTCAGCCATAGCCTGAAAATCCTGGTTAAGAGGGACAACCCATATTGCCGTCAGATTGGGAAGGCCGACAAGAAGCCACCCACATTGTACCCACAAAATAAGGAGATAGGATGACGACATTCTTGTTTCATACTTAATCAACGGACAGAGAGAGAAAGACTCCTGGGAGAAGAAAAAAGAAAGAAGCTTTGATGATTAATTGAAAGTTCTTTTTTGTTTGTTGTTTTTTGTCTTTCTTTTCCTTTTTTAACGAGTTCTCTTGACCTTCAAAGCATTCGTCTTTCGTGGGTTTGATCGGTTGGTGAGTTTAAGGCAAAGCCAGCATGAGGAGGATGGGCTTATTTGTCTGACTGTTGCTAATAATTGCAGGCTTGACTGGTGCGTTTCTTGCAATGGGGTTTCTTTCTTTCTTTTTCTTTCTTTATTTTGTTTGTTTGTTTTCTGAATAGGAACCTTGAGTATTACCTTTGGTATTGTCGAAATTATCTATGCGCTGTGTTTTGCTTATCGTTGTTTGCCCAGAATAATCGCGGTCGGGAATGAAATGAAAGTTGGGTCTTATGCTTCCTTTTGCCTTCTTCCCGAAGTAGCTTCAGAAATTCAACTGGAAGAAAATGGTAGAATTGGGTTTAGTCGATTGCAGGTTTTAGTTTTGTCCGGAGAGTAAACGATGCTTTGAATATTTTACTCTTTGTTTTCTTGGCTTCGTCTTGTCA